>CM038627.1:33769068-33999068 GCA_021554675.1 Leuciscus idus | reverse complement strand
TGGGGGAGAGTAAATAATCTGGGATCCCTTCAACACTGTGTGTGCTATTGGGATGGTCGTGCTAAATGTAAAGCATTATCTGTCATATTGATTTAGCTGATTTATGAGTAAATGTAAAGTATCTTCTTGGTCTGAAGTGTTGACGTTACTGGGTGTCATTCAAATGCCACAGGTCACTAGCACTTCTGTGTATTGCTGCCTTCTGGTGGTTCATTATAGCTCTGCAGCCTGTAAACAAATGATCCATCTGACCACTAATAAATATTTCTGTAAAAAAACGTTGAGTTGGCTAGAACAAACAATTCAGTAGTCTTATGGGTTTAACAGAGTAGGGCTCTGATTACATTAATCAGGTTTGATGCTCGTTTGACATGGACCATCGTAGAATCCTGCAGGCAGACATAAGAGCGAGGGGGGATTTGTCTTCTCTGTGATGTGCTACATATAGAGGTGAAGTGTGAGCTTTGCTCACCCGGTCCAAATGTGCAAAGCAGTGGTGGTAACTACAGGTCACATACACAAATGCACATAGAAGAAAGTGTTCCTTGATGACGACACCATCACCTTGTTTCTTTGGTGTTTACATTTGTATAATGCAAAATATAAAAAATGAAAATTCTGTCTATTATTCATAAGACTTTTGTTCATCTTCATTGTTCATCACAAATGAAGATATTTTTAATACTTTGTTTAATAATTTTTTTTTAATATGGATTTTTTGGATATAAACATTGGTCAACAACGCCGCACATACATGAAGCGTTTCAAATAGGGTAAACAGAATCTCAAACTTGCTTGATGCATGAGACCCAGTGAGATTTGTTCTTAAACTTCTGTTTACCATAGACAACATGTTTAATTTTGGGTGAACTATCCTTTTGGATGAACTATCCTCAGGTCAAATCAGTTTTATTTGCATGGCACTTTTCACAGTGTGTGATGTTTTACATCAGCTTTACAGAAAATATTGTCTTAATACTTCGGTTGTGAATCATCAGTGGTCTCACGATTCAATTATGTCTTCGATTCAATATCACGATGTGTTGCATCCTCACTTTTCAATATTACTGCACATGCCTACATTTTCATCAATGAATACAAGCAGTCAAATATATGAACTCCCTTTTTATTTTATCTGCTCCTAGAAAGTTCACTTCCTTAATGTAGCAAACATCAAACTTAAGTCTTAAGTTTGAACTTAAGTCTGAACACAGCAGACAGTTGGACCATTTAGAACAAACACTAGTAAATACTAAAAGCGCATGAAACTGTCAAGTGTACTTAAGTTACAATAACGCTCACATGCATACGCTGTAAATTTTAAAATAATGGGTGCATTTATTATTACTCGCTTTCGTGTTTCGCCTCCCTCCGCCATTTTACGCTAGCGCGAGAAGCGCGTATGTGACGAATAACGTCAGAGAAACACCAGTAAGCTGTAATCGATTGTCTATTACTGCATTGATACAGAATCGCCCACGTCCGCATCGCAATGCATCGATACAACGACTAATTTCAACACTCCTGCTTAATACCCCCCATGAGTAAGCCACAGGTCACTTTGGCATGGGACAAAAAACCCTCTGTAAGATAAATTGACTAGACACGACGACACCTACAGTGTCTACAGTGAACAGCTGGTTTAAATTTTCAAACAAATGTCTGAGTTCAGTCACAGGGACACACACTTTCCCCTCCTTCACAGCTGTGCTAGTACTACCAATTTTTTTCCCATTCTCTTGCTTAAATAAAGCTCGTTCTTCGATAAGTCTCCAGAAAATTCCTACTACATTAGCCGCTCGGTCTGAAGCGGCGCTGGAAATTCTTTGTTTCAGGGCAGTAATTGGAGGCAGACTGTTTATGACACACAGGGCCCCGCTTTACTGCATCTGTCCTTGCTCACCTCATCTTCCCTTTTGCTCCTGGAAAAAAAACACCACCACAGTTCAACCGGCATTGTACAGTTTGTTTATCCCTTAAAATGTTGCACATCTGGTTTAGTCTGTGGGCTTGATGAACGAATGGGGAATGCGAGGGAGAAAGGACGTAAATAAAACATGGTTTATTCTGCTAGGGGTGATGAAGCCAAAATATCCCCTTTTACATTCGGAGGGGAAGAGAAAGGAGATAAAATTCTGAATGTGTTTGTTTACTAGAGGTTGAGATAACGTTTTTAGAGGGATTGAGGAAGGAGAATGCCGCGAACCAAATAAAGAAGAAAAGTCAGGCCATGTGGGAGTTGAGAGCAGAGTGGGAGAGAGAGTGAATATAAAAGAAAGATGTGGTGAGAGCCAGAGATAGGAGGGGGATATGGTGGTGTTCAGGAGGGGGATTTGTTAAAAGCCCAACATATGGGAGGAACACAGGAAATGAGCTCTCCGTCCTGCAGTTAAATCTGACCTTTTGGCTCACGATCAAATGCTCCTCCATCCGAATACCATAGTCTCTCTGTCCCGGGCACAGGCTGATGGAGGGAGGAGAGGGAGAGCGAGAGGGAGGGAAAGAGAAGGGGCACTTCCCCAGCGTCTGTTTGCGAGTTACAGGAATTCCACAGTCACGCACTAGGGGGAGAGAAAAAGAGAAAGTCGTAGACGCTCCTCCTGCTCCAGAACAACACGTCCCCTCTGACACAAACATGCAAAAAGACCAAAAAAAAAGTCAGTACCTCTTCCAAGCAGACCACAGAAGCACTTAGGGACGACTTTGTCTGGGCTTTGCAGCTCTTCTGATTCTCTTATCACTTTCACTGTGGCTGTCATCTGAGTGAGGGATTTGGGAATAGAAGAAACCGTCCTATTAATAGCTGGTTGGTGGACTGAGCAAATGGATAGAGGAATTGGCAACTGAGGAAACTGACTCCAGTACATTCTGCAAAATATTTTTGCAATAAGGACTTCACCTTGCACTCTGACTCTGGACTTCTGACTCGCTTCACAGCCTCAGTGTAAACTTGGTTTTGAGATGTTCTAACTAGGCTGCCAAGTGAACAGTTCCCTTTGGCGAACCTCTCTCTGGTGTTTTCTTGCCTTTCCCCACACGGTCCCCCCTGCATACAAGTTCTACAGACTAGCAGTGATCTTCGGTTAAAGGAGCTTAATGTGGATTGCCCGCGATGGAATGTAGTATGTGGGCTGTTCAACTTCAGGAGACCTTCAAACTGAGGAGACCTTCACAGTTTTGGAGTGGTGTCTCTTCATCTCGGACCTTGTTCTCCAACAAAAGAGTCTCGGACGCTTAGCTTGACTTTTTTGTGGATTGTCTCATAGAACTCAAGATGCGTCGTTTTGACAAGCTCAAAAAATCATTTCCTTTTCTTGCTCATTTCCATGTGTACAGAGTAAGTCTGTTTTTTATTCTCTTGTGCGGAGCATGCTAGGTTTCAGTATGAATAATGGATCTGGGAATTTCAGGACTGACATGTTAGTTCAGCATCTGTGTTGGTGTGAAACCACACCATGCCTTTACACATGTGCCAGAGCTTAGCTGTGTGCATGGATATCATCAGATCATACCAGAGCCTTATCCCCAACAATACATCAGACCTTCACATTGCATAACTTGTCCTAACAGTCCACCCTTTATTTATGTATGCAGTCTCAGCAGTCAGGTGTCTGTGTTTTGTTTGTTTGGCATGCATGCATATACTATTCAGTGTACATCTATTAATTCACTCTTGTAATGTTTTTTCTTAAGTTTGTGTGAAGGGTGTAACCACTCTTGGTTGTAACTCGTGGCCTTAGCCCAAGGGCCATGGATGTAGTTCCCTTGGGATTAGAGGCTACAGCTTTCTAACACTTCACACTGCACAAGCTTAACTTGTTGCCACTAGCATTGTAGTGTACCTGTGCTTCGGTAATATCCAAGCTTCTGAATCCTTGCGGCACCACTGTATTTTTAAAATGATAATACCATGATGCATATTATTATGAATATTAATTATAATTATAGGCTGAATTCAGTTTTGGATTGGCGCCTGTAGCTCAGACTAAAGAACTGGACACAAAAAGAAGCAAAACAAAGTTGAACGCAATACTGAGATCGCAAGAGATATATATCTTTATTTTTTTTAAAGAACTCTTTTTAATGTAATAGCATCTTAAAATGCAAAGCACATTGTGCAAGACTATAAAAGCTGACAATGTAATGACCGTAAATATGCATATCATGCATGTGCACATGACCAGTGATAAAACATTTCACAGATGGAATATAAGAATGCAAACTGCCACTTGATGCACATTTTAAGCAAATAGAAAATGTAAAAAATCTACTCTAATAATCCATTCAGAATCATGAAGGACATTTACTCCAGCTTCTAACTATACTCACAGAGACTCACAACGGTCATTGTACCAAGACCAAAAACAGTTCCTATTTAGCATGTTACTTGTAAGGATGCATTGAAAAAAAGTTAAGTTATGAGATGCAGCCTTCATGACCACACATCAGTCTCAAGATCAGGTGGTTCAGACACCAAAAAAATAAAAAATAAAAATAAAATAAAAATCACAATTCAGCCGGACATTTTATGGATGCGTTGCCACTGTGGCTGTGAGGACTCATTGCTTGCTTGAAATTAGCAGATGGATTTGTCAGACTACGAGCCTTCATATTAAAGACAAGGTTGTAACACATTTCACTCTGTAGTTTTGACAGACACGTTGCTGGCAGCAACTACACATTGACCCACTTTGCCCACAGGGCAAGTGTTTTCCCTCTCCATCATCAGCTACTCATCTCAATGAACACTTTCTAGAAGTCAAATCAAGTCAAGTCAAGTTTATTTGTATAGCGCATTTCACAATACAGATTGTATCAAAGCAGCTTCACAGTATTAAATTAAAATAATACAACAAAGTTTGTTTCAAGAGGAATTTATTGATTGATAAAATTAAATTAAATATCCCCAAAATATCCCCAACTGAGCAAGCCAAAGGCAACAGTGGCAAGGAACCGAAAAACTCCATCAAGTGACCTAATGGTGTCCTAAAACTCCATCAGGTGACCTAATGGAGAAAAAAAACCTTGGGAGAACCCAGGCTCAGTCGGGGGCCAGTTCTCCTCTGGCATTTATGAGCTAGAGGCCGGATTGTAGTTTGAACTGTAGGATTATATGAATGCCTGGCTGAAGAGATGCGACTTTAATCTAGTTTTAAACTGGGAAAGCGAGTCTGAGCAACGAACAGTATCAGGAAGACTATTCCAGAGTTTTGGAGCCAAATGTGAAAATGCTCTCCCTCCTTTAGTGGTTCTGGATATCCTAGGTATGACCAAAAGCCTTGAATTTAGTGATTTTAAAGAGCGCGATGGATTATAGGGTGATGGATTATAGAAGTCTCTAAAGAGACCTGGTTTCCTCTTTCACACATTCCCCCTAATCTTTTTCACAGGAGAGATGTTTCCTGTATGTTCAGAGTTTTTGATATATATATATTTTTTGATAACATTGAAATTTCATAATTCTTGTCACCAATTTCAATATCACAAAAAAAAATACTAGTCTAACTAACACAAGTATAACAAAGTCAATGATAAAAAAAATTAAAAAAATTATAAAAAAAACTATTTACAAGAAATAGGACAAACTACAATAGAAAAACAGTGGAAAGAGTACTGAAAATACTGGAATTTCTAACTTCAATATGAGACCTTGAAAAATGTCAATATTCAGTATAATTTTCAATACCATCGGGAAAACCACCACATACTAAATATTTTTATATCAAAATTGTCCATCCATTTTGTCAAGGCAATCATTATTTTCAAGCTTCAAAAAGCACAAAACTCATTGTAACAGTAATATATTTGAATGGAAAAGTTTAGTTCAAGTCTTCTGAAGAGACACGTCCACTTTATACGATGAACGGATTTTAATTTAGGCTTTTGTTTACATATTTAAACATTGATCATTAACCATTACAATAATCTAACTTAAACATTACAATAGGGTAACTCTGTTGCAATACCTCACACACAGCACAAGGAAGCTTGATTTCAAACTGAACTGAATTTGCAAAAAAGACAAGTAAACAGTCAGCAATAAAATAAGACCTAAATAAGTTTTTATATAAATTTGAGGTATTCAAAATATGACAACTGAATTTTTATATGCAGTGTGTGTTTAAGGGTTAGTTCACCCCGAAATTAAAATGCTGTCATTAATTACTCACCCACAAGTCGTTCCAAACTCGTAAAACCCGTTCATCTTTGGAACACAAACGAAGATATTTTTGATGAAATCCGAGAGCTTTCTGACCCCACATAAAGCTGCAGTATAATTTGCAGTTTCAAGGCCCAGAAAGGTAGTAAAGACATTGTTAAAATAGTCCATGTTACTACAGTGGTTCAACCTTAATGTTATGAAGCAACGAGAACATTTTTGAGTGCAAAAAAAAAGAAATAACTTTTTTCAACAATTTCTTCTCTTCCCTTCACTTCTCCGATGCTGTACACGTAGTTAACGCAGTGCAGCGCTTCCGGGTTCTACATCAGAACGCCGGCTCAGAACTAATGCGTCGGGTGTGCTCACATGATGTCTTTACTATCTTTCTGGGCCTTGAAAGTGGTTATGACATTGCAGTCTATGTGGGGTCAGAACGCTCTCAGATTTCATCAAAAATATCTTTGTGTTCTAAAGATGAACAGGTTTTACGGGGTTTGGAATGACGTGAGGGTGAGTAATTGTGACCCCGCCTGTGAAACCCCGGCTAAAGTCGCAGAATCTAACTATGAGTTTAAGAGCGTCGAAGTAGTCAGTCATAAAAATGACAAAAATAGGTCATGTGTGTTTATTGCTGTAAATGATCTATTATACCGAGGGTTTTGAGATGCAATACTCAAATTTTCATTTATAACATGATAAATACTGAAATTAATGATTTTATTGACACTACGTTATACTTTTGCGCAAACCCCGGAAGCTAGTTATTTTAGTCGATAAAGTTTTAAATATGGATATTTTTCTTACACAAACGCATCGCTTCACTTTAGAAGGCCTTTATTAACCCCCGGAGAGCCGTGTCGAGCACTTTAATCATGAATGGATGCGCTTTGATGGACTTCCAAAGACAGACACCCATTCACTCTCATTATAAAGCTTGGGAGAGCCAGGACTTTTTTTTTATACAACTCCGATTGTATTCGTCTGAAAGAAGAATGTCATATACACTTAGGGTGGCTTCAGGGTGAGTAAATCATGGGCTAATTTTCATTTTTGGGTGAACTGTCCCTTTAAGAGCCATATAATATGTTGTTTATTTAGATAAATCGAACATCAGTGTGGTTTGACCTGTAATGTCATACAATGTAGTAATGTAGTTAGACAGACTAGGTTATTTATATGTACAAATCATACAGATGCCCCATTCCGAAACATTTCTATCATACATTTACATTGTAAAAAAATTAAAGATCTTCCTGGTGCATTTCACTTACAGCCAATTTGATTTCCTGTAGCATTTTCATCGATAACTTTTGACAACGTTTAATTCAAGAGCATGGAGAGATTCGAGCTTGACGTCATTTGACTCTGCAGTGAGAACTTGGAGAGATTTGCGATTGCATATGACATTACACAGTCCGTGAGCGCACACTCAATATCTTGGTCCAGTTCATTCGTATATTTGAGAGCTCGCATCCAGTTTTCTGCGAATACATGAATGTGCCCTCGCGTTACAATATTGCAATCGCGACATTTGCAATTCAAATATGCCATAGAAACCTGCGGGTATGAATAAAATTATGCGCAAAACATGCTGAGAGGAGGCGGTTGTGTCAAACTCGCACGAGTAGTTGTAATTCGTTACTTCCACCCCTGCCCTCTGCTTAGGGTGGCTCACAAACTTTCTCACACAGCTCGAGCGAGTTCTTTCATTTGAATGCTTAAATTGGCAAGGCTGGAAAACACATGCAAGTGATACATTTTCGTGACCATGCAGCACTGACCCGATCGGGACACTGACAGGTCCTTCAACTGTCTTGGACGTCTTTCATGCTGAAAGGCGAACCTGTATCCACCATGTTAGGCACAGAGTGAATGACCGGGTCCCTGCTGTAAAATCTCGCAAGGTAAATAAGAGGATGACATCTAGTGGAGAAGACTAGTAATAGGATTAACATCAATCAGATTTTGTTCAATTTTTGTGGAAATAAATATGGAACAAATATGTATTAGGGGCTTTTGAGAATTGATATCGAATCGCCCACATTTAAAAAAAAATATGAATCGAAAAATCTATTTGTTTTGCCCAGCCCTAGCAAACAGGGGCATTTTGTCACACAAGTGTGTGCATTTGACCGTTCAAGCCCAATAAAGCACCAAAAACAATGCTTTATGAGCTGCGGCTTTGTGTGCGCGTTTCAAGGTGTGTGCGCACAGAAATCATATCTCAGATGCACATATACTGAAATGAGTTCTCTTTCAATGAAACATAACTTTTTAAACTTTTTTTTAACTCTTATACCTTGTAGGCTTAAAAACGCATTCAAATGATAAGACACACAGCAAGATAGTCAAAAATAGTTTGTGACTGTGCAGCAAGATGGTCCAAAACATCAGTTTATCATGTATATCACACACCCCTAGTTCAGAGATTTTATCTTTTGCATCAAGACCTTTAAGTTTGCAAACAAGCAAAGTAGACAGGATATATTGCCATGTTTGGACATGACGTTGGATTTGTTCCCAGTGTGAAGTGTGAAATGTTGCTGGGAAGTTCAGTGTGTGGGGAGGGATGTGGGTGCTTGTAGATGTTTAGTAATTTGGATTTGTGACCCTCTATTTTGTCAATATTAACTCCTACTTAGCTATTTTTAGTGGCAATTGCTAAGGCAAGCATCACGATTATGGGGCCCTATGAAATGAGTTCCTAAATTCTGTGTTTTCAGCTTCATTTTTACTGGATTCTTAATTCAAATTCTGTGACATTCAGCAATATACAGTAAATTACATTTGTATGATTTTTTTGATCTCTGCATCATGGAAATCATAGGGCCCTACTATTAGTAATGCTCATACTTGTAGTTAAAGAGAGAATGAAAGGGAGAGAACTTCACAAATATTTCAGTGTGTGACTACGTTCTGAAAGTTATTGATGGTTAAATGAATGTCAAAAAGGCCCTGACCCCTATGACCCATGACGTTTCATGCATCAACAGAGGAAGCACTTTGGCCACAAAAGACTTCTTATGCTCTCTAACCTTCCTGACACTCATTCAAGAAACCTGTCGACTTTGTAACCCCTTGTTTTACACACACATCTTGGCAAGCTTCCGCCTCTTTTCACATATATATAATATATTGACTATTAAATTAATGTTTCCCCCTGTTATATCAGATTTATTTCACAGTTGTGCAATGTCTTTTGAATTATTTTCATTTAGGTGTTCAGAAATTGTTTATTTTTAAATGTTTTGCAATTCATTGGCATATCATGTAAATAATTTGATTAAAAACTTTGATTTAACAGCCTCAATTTCAACACACTTTTCAATTTTACCCTACAATCCCTCACAGCTGCTTGTTCGTCACTTTGTGGCATTGCATATTGAGTGAACTGATTCTGTCTGAAGCAGTTTCCCACATGGATTTAGCATTACAATCAAAGCACAAACCCATGTTTACAAATGTTTTGCTATTGTAAGCTTTCTGTCATTTACAGTATGCAATCTTAACAGCCTGTTATAGTTAGCTGCACACACCATATGCAGTTTCATTGTATGTAAAAGTTTGAAGAACAAAAGTGTTAAAGTTCCATGATTGCCCAAGCGCACAATGTCATTCAAAAGGGCAAGGAGGAACTGCAGTCTCTCTGATCGCAAGATTGTTCTGCTTCCTCCCTATTGCCTTAATTTTGTTAAGACGTGACTGACCACAAGGCCTCCAGAGAAGGAAAGTGTGTCAGAGTGAAAGAACACCAGTGTGAAGGAGTGCAGTGGGAGGGAAAGATTGGAAATTGAAAGCAGCTGATGTCCAATACGCTCCAACAGAAACATGAACAAGCACAAAAGCAGACTATGGAAAACAGTAGCACACTTTTAGTTGTCCCAGAGCTTCCAAGCACCAGTGCCAGTGTTCTTCCATCCGTTTGCTGTTCCATTCATCTGTTCCCCTTGTTACAAAACCGGAGCTTAAAGGGAGCGTGGATGTTCATTCTTTGAAAGGTGATAAGGACTTTGGGACTTGGGAATTGAGTGCTTATGATTTTTATGGAAACATTTTTAATTGGGTCAGAAGTGGAATTCGAGATGCAGCAGCTGCTGTGGAAAGGTAAGGCCTGTGTTAGCTGGTTAGTTTTGGAGGTGTGGAGATGCTCCTTTTGGGAGGAATTAAAAAGCTTAGAGAGCGACTCAGCACATGTGGCCTGGGCCAGGGCCAATGCCATCTGTCTTTTATGAACTTCAGGTGTGTGTGTGTGCGTATGCTTACCAGATGTTTGCCACAGTTGAACAGTTAAAGCCAACGTATAGTTTTTTTATGAGCTGTTGTTGCCGCATACTCTGAGCTGAATCATTAATAGCATGTTAAATGCTCAATCACACTTTTGGACTTGGTCACTTGTTGCTGTCTAGATGGACACCACTTTTTATTTTTGGCTAGCCTAGTGGTTAGGGAATTTATTTAGTTGGGAATGGCTTGAACATGTTTGCTTCTGGTGTTTTGGGAGAGTCATGGCCTATGGGGAATCGCTCTGTGGACTTCATTGGTGTGTGTCTTTCTGTGCAGAAGCTGAGCAGCAGTATGCAGTGTGAGGAGGGCACTGAGTGGCTGCTGGAGCTGCTGATGGAAGTGCAACTGCAGCAGTACTTCCTGCGCATCCGTGATGAGCTCAACGTTACACGTCTCTCACACTTTGACTATGTGAAGAATGAGGACCTGGAGAAGATTGGTATGGGCCGGCCCGGTGAGTCCAACCAAGGTGTTTTGCTTGTAGCTTTATCACAAATAATACTTTCCACAAGCACTTCACACAGAGATCCGGCATCAACACTTATGCAGAGATGCAAACCAAATTTTTTTAGGATTTTAATTGTGATGATTGACACAGTGATAACCATAGCAATGGACACACTTTTCTTTTTTTTTTTAGCATTGTACATGAGTCAAAATGCAGACTATATAGATCTGCCACAACAACACTGAAAAGAGTGGAAAAAAACCCCAAAACAAATCAGTGTTGTCTATTACTTTTAATGTTTCTTTTTTTTTTCTTAATTTTATTTCTGACTTTTTCCTTGACTTATTTAGACTTGAAATTAAATTTAAAACTTGTTGACAACTACATGCTAGTATTTTATTATATTATATTATAATTATTATTGGTTTTAATGATTCACTTTAATTTATTTAATTTATTGTTTTTTACAGTGGTAAACCCAGCAGTAGTTTTAAAAGTCTGTCAGATCAGTCACGCACATTAAGCCTTTGTGAAACCTGAAGTGAATTTTGAAATTTCCCTTAAGCCGGCCCGATTATTGCCCATCTCAAGCTCATTACACGCCTCTTCTACTACTCTCACTTTTACCTCTTTTTGGCACATGTCCTATTTTACCCTCTCTTCATCTTTTTCTCACTCTTTTTCAGTTTCTTTCGGTTTCTCTTTCCCTGATTCAACTTAATCTAAACAGGAACTGTTTCCAGAAATAGATTTGAAATTAGAAGTCAAGTGTTTAAATTATTTTTTGGATTAAGCTGCATTGACAGGATTGATTACAGAGGGTGATTTGACTCATTCTTCAGTTTGTAAAATCAAGCAAAATCACTTATTGTAATGTTGTTCCATTGGACAAAGCATTCTGAAGGGTTTAAACTTGTACTAAAATGTTATTTGAGCTGTCATTTTTCTAAATTACCCTTGAGACAACTCTGTTCTATGTGGATACATTTATGTTAATTCATTACAGAAGTAATTCCTTAGGGTGGATAAACCGAAAACCCTTTCTAGTGTCTTTGCACATATCATGTGACAATTACAAGGTTTATCAGCTTCACAACTTTGCACAGGTACTGTAGTAAGCAATTACTAAACATTGTCTATTTGAATTTTTATTCAAGTTCATTGGTTTGCTTCATACACATTGTAAGTCTTTTACTGTAACCACAATGTTTGCTTGATTGAAGAATACAGTAAGTCATTTGTTTTTTCTGTGGTAATTGTCAGCATGTCACAATGTCACTGTTGATAAAGCTGAACTTGTTCTGAACCCGCAATATTCATAAAATAACATTCTCTCATTTGCTTTCTTTGATAGGGCAAAGACGGCTGTGGGAGGTGGTGAAGAGGAGAAAAACCATGTGCAAGCGCAAGTCTTGGATGAGCAAGGTATGTCATCAGCCTTCCTCACACGTACTGACAGATTAATGAGACTTCCAGTCCAAGGTCAGGTCCCACACACAAGCACACATCCGGACAAGAACTTCACTTCAGTCATTGGTCATTCAGCTCACATTGTCCCTCAAGCACTTTACAGTCTCTCACTTGTCTTATTGAACCTGAAAGGAATAAACATTTAAAGCACTTGACCTAGACTATTTCAGCAGCCTTTCGTCTTTTGCACAACATTACTTATGCGATTGCTTTTGTCAAGCTGAGGTCAGTAATGATGCTTCTTAAAAGATATCTCGCTGTTCATGGAGCCGAGCAGTTCAGAAATTGAGCCCTCTCTGTCTTAACAATTTCTATGTGTTATGTGTGTGTTGTTTTAGTTTTTTTAATCTTATGTAGTTGGTCACTGAAGTGCTGAAGCAGGAAATGTCCACTCAGGCCTGCCGCTCACTCACTAAAGCACTAACCAGGTTAATGGTCCATCAAATGCTGCAGGAAGAGCCTCAAATTGGCCTTAGACACAAGCAATAAATCGGCACAATGTGGGCCTTTCTCTGGGGTTTGTGTGTGCATTTTAAGCGTGTGCGCGTGTTTGACGATAGATTCAGAATTCAGAGGAAATTAAGTTAGTGCTTGATTCTGTAGGTCAGACTAAAATTTATAAAGCATAGTTTACTGCATTCTGCCAAAATAAATGATGGATGATACATTGATAATTTAACAATATTTTAATTGAATAAAGTGAACCCTATATCATTAATACTGAACTGATACTAACAGACCTTTTTATTTGGTCAATATGTTTGAAAAGTTTGATTCTGGGAATCACTTCTTTTTTTCATCAATTAAATGTTCATGAAAACCCCTGCATGTCCTTGTACTTACTTTAAAAGCAAGAGTCAGATTTCACTCATCACGTGACGAGAGTAAGGAGAGATGACTGACAGGACGGAGGAGGAGTATTTGGTGCGCCAAATTTGGTGCGTCGGTTTTTGGTCTGTTTTAGGGTTGGCAGACCCTTTAATGCTGGTTTTCTGTGAAAAAATAAGCTAGGAACTAAATCAGACTGTGTAAAAGCAGTGACTTGTTATGCCCAAAATATTTTTATAACAAACCATAAACTGACCAGAATAAATGTATTATTTGCTCTGAGCTGTTTTCGTGTGGCCGGTTATAGCGCCACCTCTGTGTGAGTCTTGTTTTCATAGGGCTAGATGTCTGGTTAGTGCTGACCGAAGACCTCACTGGAGCCAGAGTCAGTTTTAACCTGAGTAAATAGTAACAGCAGTTAATGCATTTGTAGTTATAACACACATTTATTCATTTCTGTTTATTTATGTTGGTCCGCCCTGCTCTGCTTCGTTTAATACAACTACAATGTTTCTTTTTCTGTGTTTGTATTATGTATTAAGTGTGTATTTGTGCTTCAGTGTTATCCCATTTGTAACAGTGTACAAAGAGCCAGGACTAGAATTAGAGAGACCGCAGAATGAATCTCTTTCTTCTCTGTTTGACTTGCCACATCATTAATCTCCTATTCCCAAATACATTTAAGGATGATAGACTGTGTTGCGCTCATTTACGGTCTTTTTGAAGGGAGTGTGTATGTGGGAGTGATATACATGCAGGGTCGGACGAATGGTTGCTTGTCTAAATCATTTGCTGGGCAAATTCCTCTGTCTGTGGGATGAGAGGACATCTTGACCTTTGGCACCAGAAACTGCACACTTGTGCTAACTGAAGCACACACACACAGATATTTTCTAGATCTTTACTTTGTCAGAAAAAAAAAGTGAAAGTCATATACCTTTAGAGGTACAACAACATATCACTGGGGCAGTGCCCTTAAAGGGACAACTTTGTACCTTATTTGACCCTAAATAGTGCATATTACTATGAACATTTTAAGGGTCGATAAAATACAAGAGTTGTCCCTTTGATGGGGATTTTACTGCCCCAGTGAAAAGCTGTAGTACCCCTAAAGGTAAAATTTTTGCACATCTGAGTGTTCTGTATATCATTACTTTTACTACCTGTATATAGTCACACAGAAAGTAGCACATGCACACAGGTTGATGTACAGTTGGTACTCAACCAGAATAATACTTTTACTGTATGTCAAGGTTATGCGTCTTATACTTCGTGTTATTTTAATTTGTTAGTAGGCCTAGATTTATGAACTGAAACATAACAGTGAAATAAATTAAACTAAATGATGTCAAAAATAAAAACTTCTGAAATGTTAATTTATTGATTTGAAACACTTTTCGGAGCTTTGTTATTGATTGTCTGTAATTTGTATTAATAGGCGTTTAGATAATAACGTTGTAGCCTACATGCTGTTAACCGATGTTGGCCGACAGCATTTGTTTTTACCGTTCTTGATGCTTAAATAGGTAACAGATTATTAAAGTCAAATGTTTTGTTTAATTAATAATGGCACATTACAACATAAATTTGCTACATTCCAGTTGAGCCTCTGTTGTGCTGTACAGACGACAAAACCCGAAAAAGAGTCTATATGTATCGTTTGTTTAAACAACATTAACCAAATTTTATTTATTTATTTAATAATAAAATTATTACTTTATAACATGCAGTTTCAACTACACCAAATATTAGGTTGTTGCGTTATTGTACAGCAAATGTCAATAGCTCTTTTTGTTTCATGTTTGTTGTGGGCTTATTTGGAAATTACCATAGTTGTAGTATTTCATCCTTGCTGTTAATTGACATTAGCCACACTTACGTTTCAAAATGCGGCAATTGCAACTGTTTTGTAAAATGTCCCTTTGCGACACCTGGTGGTCATTTTGTGAATGACTTTGAAATGGGACTGGTTTATTTTTGCCACGGTCGCTAGCACGGCGATAATAGGCATTAATATACGATAATACGATACTTACTGTACCTACTTAACCTCCACTCAGCTCTTTCATACATGTCAAATAATGAAATAAAAACACACACTGATTTCCTCCCTTGTGTGGAGGCTGTAGTTGCAGCATTGGCCTGGGTCTACAGGAAGTGGCCTGGATGAGAGCTTTCTAAAATTACACCTGTTTGTTTCCGTTCCTGGCACCAAGAGCAGACTGAGTAATCTGCCTCCTCACTCTACTGTTAGTGTGTGTGGGCATGCTTTTAGTTGACACGTATCCTCAGTAAGTGTTCTCCTGTTTCAAATGTTGCTTTCATTTAAATATGTATGTATATCTATATAGGAGGGGTCGGGAACCCTTTTCACCAAAGAGGTGATTTATTTTAAATTTTTTATTATGCATTTTTGAAAGAGCCAATGCAAAAACTAATATTTTACTATTATTATTAATTCATGAAAAACTCGTTTTTTTCCCCAATATATATTTCGATAACAATAACTTAATTTAGCTTCATAAATAATAATAATAATAATAATAATGCAACAAACAATAGATAACATGGTTTATTATGGAATTAATTGTGCAGGGCTTTTCAAGTTCCCACCTGAGAAAAAGAATGAGTTTTTTTAATTTATTTTTTTTATGTAAAAATGCAGAATGTGTTCTGTGATGGGTAGATTTAGAGGTAGGGTTATTGTAAGGGGATTTAATGTACAGTTTGTACAGTATAAAAACCATTACAGCTATGGAGAGTCCCCACAAAGATAGTAAACCAGATGTGTGTGTGTGTGTGTCAGTCCAGTCCCTTTGAAATTTTCAATTCTCCTCTGCATTCTTTCTTTTCACTATCTCCACAAACTAGCTGGGCAGTTCCTTATATCTGAGCACCAGAGGTTGCCATGACTGTTCACACAGCATTAGAATATGTCCTGGACTCGTTAGAATGAGTCCTGTATTTGACTCCATAATATGGTTTCACACACAGTTTACTTATTTACTTATAACCGCATTATATCACACCTGTAACTCACCTGTAAAGTTTTGGAAGTCACAACTGCATTCTCCTCAAACCCCTGCTGTGTAAACCGGACTGGACAACTTGTTGTCTCTCTCGTCATACTGTGCAAAAGAACAACTCTGCGCTGCATATAGGCGTGTCACGTTAACTTACAGAGACGGAGATATGAGCTGTGTGTCATGTGAAGGTTTCAGATTTGAGCCGCTAAGTAAGCTGCTGAACAGAAAATTGTGAGAACTAGATCTGTAAGATCTGTAAGTCAGATCGGTTTTGTCATTTCCAAACAGAATGAGCATAGCATAGAAACATGTGGTTTGCCATTGATTGGTGTTGTGCACAGCAGTGCATACGCAAATTGGTCGGGATTTGCAAACACTGAAACAATTTTTTACAAATGAGACCTTATTGTAAAGTGTTACCCAAATATTTTCTTAATCTTTCATATTTGGCCACTTCTTCACAATAGAAATGCTTCAGCCACTGTAATTTCTTAAACAAGAATATGTGGACACTGGACATCAAAATATGCAAACTCAGAGCAAGGGTTTAAACTTCTATATTGAAATCGCAGTGAACAGTGTGCAGAAACATATTGATATATTCTCCTGTGTTGGTGTAGGTTTATAAATGTTTTGCATTACAAATCTGATTTGTAAGCAACCCAAACTCTCAGCATATATGCAGAGATGGAGTTTGAGACACGCTTCACACATGTAAATGATAACAGTTCTGTGAACGGAGCCGCTCTGAGATGATTTTTGCCGAAGAGCAACAGGTTCCCAACCACTTCTATATTGTTTTTTATTATTTATTTATGTGTTTGTCACTGAGTTTAGGTGTTATTACTACATTGACAGTAAATCCTGAATCATCTATATTGTGGAGAGCAGCCAACAATTCCCACTTTTGGAACGGCTTAATAAACTTAGTAATATTCGCTTAATGAAAATGTAAAAATTACAGAAAGATTTTGTGAGGGGTAGTTTTTGGGTTAAGGGGACTGAAGATATCATTGGTTCAGTATTAAAACAATAGAAGTCATTGGAAAGTCCCAAACCATGATAGAAAGTGTTTGGATTTGTTACTCATTGAGGCCTTTGTCAGTGTGTAATGTATCTTTGCTATGTGTACGGTTATCACGCGGTAGTCTGGGGTTCAAGGCTCTGTCTGGATCCTCTATATTCACTCTGGTCCCAGTTCAATTTTTCTATTTTCAGCCTGTCCGTCAAATCCAGGCTCTCACTCTCAAGGCTAGAGACATTGCGTTCCATCCTTCTCTATTTCTGTTTTCTCTCTTTTTTTTTTTTTTTTTTTTGCATCATCTCTGTCTGTCTGATATGTCTGTCTGTTTTTAATGGGTTAAGGCAGTGGTCTTCACAATTTTTTTCATGAGAGCCACACTGATAGGACAGAGTCAATAGGAGAACCACTTTTACCGCAAAGTATTAAGTTACATTCAGTCATAAATGATAATTAAACAAGATGATTGACTTTAATAAACAGATGCATATTTAAGCATCAAGAACGGAAAAACATAAACACTGTCGGCTACACTGAGATTCGATCTCAGATCGTTTGAAGCTCCGAGAGGCTATTGACTGAGCTATCATCTGAGCTATCGTTCCCTAAAAGTCTGTTTTATTCTCTGCTTTGTTTGTTTATATTTTTACATATTCAATCAGTCTCATTTTTGTTCAAATAATGAAAAAAGTTTCTTGCGCCATGTTTTTTTTTTATTTTTATTTTTTAAATAAACAGATAGGAAACTTACCTTTTAAAATGCCGCAGTTGCTGCTGTTTTGCCCTGTCACTTGCGCCACCCGGTATAGCCATTTCGCGAACGACTTTGAAATTGGACTGGTTTATTTTTGCTGCGGCAGTAGGCTAATAGGCATTGTGGTTGATTATTTATTAAAGAATTCAATTGATAATCATAACAACATGTAAGCCTATTTAATTCTGAATATAACAAAGAATGCTTAAACCGACTAACATCGGTTAGTAACTGCAAGTCCTTAAAATGTTTTAATTTTACGGTAAATTATTTTAATTTATTTCACTGTTATGTTTCAGTTAATAAATCTACAAACACATTAAAATAACACGAAGTAAATGACAAGTAACCTATTGACATAGCCTTTCTAAATTATAGAAAAACTGGGCACACAATGTTAACGTGTGTCTACTTTGTTTAAATTTAATGAATTTGATTCGTTTAACCACAATATTTATCTTGAATTTATCTGTGACCTCAGCTCAGATTACTGCCGCGGCAGATTACGTCATAAAGAGAATAAACTGACACTTTTCGAAGTCTGTGATTACAGCGCCACTCAGCGGTAAAAGGCAGCAAATACACATCCCAATTTGGGGAACGGCGGCGGTAAAAGTCTCATTCTGGTTGTCCACCATCTGTATGTCTGCTTATCAATCTGCCATCCCCGAACTTACAATCATTCTTTATCATTTACCAGTAAAATTTGTAACTGAGACTAGATGATTTCCCTTAATGACAAAAAAGCAGGATTTCCTTAAAGCTCATCCCAGAATATATTTTGAATGACCTTAAGTTTTTTTTTTTTTTTTTTTCTACATTAGCCCATCATGTATCTCACCATCCAAGAGCACATTCGGCATTAAGAGCTGAAAAGGCCGCCAAAACTGGCAACTCCGCAGTGAGTCACGGCTATGTTTACATGCACAACATTTGTTTCAATCTGACTGAATTAATTTCGATTGATGAATCTGAATGTAGTGTTTACAATGAACGCTAAACAAGTGATCGAGTTGATGTGCGTGTTTATATGTCACAAGCTTCAAATCGGACTACATTTTACATGCACACACTGCACAAATATACAAAGTTTCCCGCTGTTTGCGATTAATAACCATTCTCCTACATTGGTTCTTTATTTGTTTTAAACAGCAGACTTAATATTTATCCATTGGTCATATCCATTTATCCTGGTCATAATTTGGAGACAATGAGCAGATGAACTGTTGTGCTGTGCTGCTTATATTTATCACTCAGTAAAAATGCCCCTCCCCACGCCCAAAACCAGTCGTCTGTGGATGAGAATCTGAAACGAGGACTGGTGGGACGTTGTCCTGCTTCACTTCACAGATGCTGAGTGAAAGGAGAATTTTAGAATGACGGGACACTCATGTAATATGACACTTTATTCAACAGGAAGAACAGGTCATTCCGCGCATCACACGTCATTACGCTATTTATACGTCATTACTCTATTTATACGTCATTGCACATGCATACGTCATTGCACATGCACACATAAAGTTTCGGTTTTCAATCCGATTAAGTGTTTACATGTTCTCTCGATCGGATTAGAAAAGGAAATTCACCCCTTTCAATCCAATCGAAATTTCATTCGGATCGAGCTCAATAGGATTGATTAAGGTGTTTACATGAAGGCTTTTCAGTCCAATTGAGCCGTCAATCCAATTACTAATGGATTATCTGGTTGCATGTAAACGTAGCAAGTGTCATGGACGTAAAGGCAGAGCAAGTTTAAATATCTTTTATAGTCTATATTTCCATCTTGTAATGCCGCTGTTTTGGGTATTTTTTAAATATAAATTAATTGTAATATAGCAGAGACTTAGAGTATTTTAATGGGTTATGTTATAGACCTACTTTTTTAAAATGTTTTTATGAAATGTATGTATTGACTGCATTATTATAATATCACCGTATTATTTACCGCCATGCAAGCCACAAATTAAAGCTTGTCAAGCCGCAGGAGGCTCGCGAGCCGCGCAGTGAGTAACAGTGGGTTAAAGTTAGGGTTATCTCTCACTCCTTCACCTTTCGTTGCTGCCAATCCTCCTTGTCCCTTAAGTTACAGCCCCTGGCTTACCTCAGCCCACACCCTGGTTCTTGATAGCTCAGCTCTCCTCGGCCGGCCCACAGGCTCCTCATACAAAGTAGTTGAATAAGCAGTTGGAAAGAGTAGCTCTGTCTAGAATCACTGTCTCTCTCTCTTGTTGTGATTTCTACTGCTGTCCTTCATTTTGGTTTTGGGATGTTCCATATTAGTGGTTATCATTACCGTAATGGAATAGAGACTAGCCAGGGAGTCCTCAAGTTTCTGGTACACATTCAATGCAGTTCCAGCTGTGCACAATTAAAAGATGGTTTGTTATGTGTTCAACAAAGCCCTTATCATGTGTTGATAAGGGCTTTTATTTGTCACCTCTAGATCTTGACTTTGTTTTTGTTATCCCTCAGGTTTTCAGTGGGAAGAGACCAGAAGGAGACTTTAATCCCCAGCCAGCCAGTACTTTCCGAAAACCCTCCCCCACATCTCCACCGCTGGACGGCCAGCAGCAGACCCTCACCTGTCTCATCAGCGAAAAAGACCTTGCCCTCTTTGAGAAACTGGGTGACGGCTCCTTCGGTGTGGTCAAACGTGGAGAGTGGTTCACGCCAAATGGAAAAGTGGTGAGTGGAAGAGGGGAGAAAGGATGAAAGTGTTTGAAAAAAACAGAGGGGGCTTTGTTGAAAACACCAGATGCAGAAGTCAGGCACCAGCTCAGTCATGCACTGGGGCGTACTCAAGATTAGTGTTAATTTTGTCAGCTATTTTTAAGTTTAGTCTTAGTCTTAGTCCTGTGTCAAATGTACTTAGTTTTTATTTTATTTAAGCAACCTTGTCCTGTTTTTATTTAGTCAACTTTTAGCTGACAAAAGCCTGGTTTCAAAGACCGGGCTTAGATTAAGCCAGGATTAGACCTTAGTTCAATTAGGACATTTAAGTAGATTCTATAAGCATGCCTTAGGGAATTTTTTCTTTTTTTTTGAGACAAAACAATGGCACTGACATATTTTAAGATATGTCTGTGCAAGTTGCTTTCAGTTAAAACAGCACAAACATGCATTTTAGTCTGGGACTAGGTTTAAGCCTTTTATGTGAAACCGGGGGTAAATGTCTGGGCATTTTAGTCTAGTTTTAGTCAATGAAAACTTTGTCATATTTTCAATAATGCTGCATAATGGTACCCTGGAAATCCAGAGTTCTCGCGAGAGCACAAGTTGAATTTGCTCAGCGAGTTTACACTGGCGTCGAGTAATGATGCTCATTAAATATGCCCTAGTATCTGAGCTGCACCAATCACATCGGGTTATCTGATATAGGCGGGCCAGAGGCAAGCTAAACAGATGACGACAGCACTGTGACGTCGAAGTCATTAGTAAACATTGCAAGATGGCTATGGATGAACACCAGTTGTTTGAAACTGCTTTGGCCGCTACAATGAACGAGTTAGACTTGGCTTTTTCTCTAAAAGAGGAACAGAAGATGGCGCTTGAATCGTTCCTTTGCAAGAAGGGCGTTTTTGCTGTTTTGCCGACCGGATACGGCAATAGTCTAATCTACCATTTAGCTCCGCTGGTAGCTGAGTGTATGGGGCTTATTGTTGTGATTGGTCGTAGTGTTATCCAATTGCGTGCAGTGAGATTTTCAAAAACATGCTTGGTGCCGCCCCTCGAGCTGGCCGATTTTCATTAATCGATGCCAGACCATTAATCTTTCAGATTTAGGTCTGGATTTACAGGCTATGATAATGGTTAAACTGATAAAACTTTATCAGTATCAATAATAATAACTCAAAATTATAATCACAATGATTGTTGTCATTTGAGAAAATTATTTTTTACATTTCATCAGAATTATTGCACTTTCACCTAGAAGTACAAATCAGGAGAGTGTCAATTCATACGCATGGGGGTTTACCTCATCTACTGTACGGATTTATTATAGGCTATTTATCATATAAATTAACACTCTGTCTACATTATGAAAACTGGTAAAACAAGAAACTTCTCTCAAAAATGAAAACAGAAAAACAATAATGTAGGTTGTAATTACTATTAGGAATTTCACTATTAAAACAACAGCAAATTCAGCAACCACAATCGCAAACAATATAGTCGAGATCTATGTTTGGATTTATTACAGTACAAATACAGACTGATTGAATGACAATTTCATTTGTTTGAAATTTCATCTGCTCTTATTCCGCAGTGCAGAGAGAGCGCATGCACATGGTTGCCAGATTGCAAAGAATAAGTAAAATGCTGGGGAGAAAATGTAACAGAAAAGCTCTGTTTGGGGGATTTAAACTCTTGACATTTGGCAACCACAAACATGAACGCTCATGTTAAGCAGCATGTAATATTTTGTCTCATCTTTTTTTCTCGACAAAAATAGAGAGATTTTTGTAACGTTTTTGTTTTTTAATTTCATTTTAGTCTCATCTTTTTTTGTCAATGATATTATATATTGATATAGTCACAGTTATCGTTTAATGGCCTTTGTGTCGTCTTGTCTTAGTCATGGGAAAAAAGCTTGTTGACAAACATTTTTCATCATAGTTTTCATTTCAGAAGGATTCACAAGGATTCAGGTTATGCTGTTGATACTTGAGTATCTATTATTTTTTTATTTTTTTATTTTTTTTATCTCCATCACAAGTGACACATCACAAACTAATGACTAGTACAGTTTTTGGCAGGAACGTTGTTTGTCGCAATCAGAAACCAAGATCAACACAAGATTAGCTTTCAGACACTTGTGGTCCCACCTTTCCCTTCAAGACTCCATGTGAACATCCTGTTTCAGGGCTGATCTCTATGTGTCATTGTTGCAGCTGTGTTCTCTAGAGGAGGCTTGTGGGAGAGATGGGCCTCTAATGAGCTGATGAGGGGTCAGATGTCGTGTGAACTGAGCCGGAGGCTGTAGTGATAGTGTGTGTTGCACACCAAAGGGTTCTTTCCACATGGGACTTGAGTGGGAACATCTTTCCTGTGGCCATCTGTGCTGATCAAATACTGCTCCTTTACACTATACAGAGAAATGACAGGGCAGAGCTGAGATTTATATCAACTGCTCTTTTCATACATGGAACATTGAGACACTCTCATCCAACGCCACAGGATGACTTAAAATAATTAAATTACACCCCTACTTTAAATATTTTAATATTAACACAACGCATGTGATTAAATCCTTAACGCGTTAAAATAATTTAACACAAATAAATTACTGAAGCACGTGAAATTGCATCATTAACGTAAATTGTCACGCAGTTAGATGATCTTAGAAGTCTGGAGTTTATCACACTGAGAATCTACATGGGCACAAGCACCTGTAACCCTGGTAGGCGGAAATTTCTATTCTAACCCTTTAACCCGATTTTGCTTCTCTGTTTGCGATCAGATCATTTTAACCCTTCAAAATCCTGGAATGTTTTCAGTCTAATGATCCAGTAAGTGATAAAGCAAACCAGCATCTCGCTAGTAAACTTTTGATGGATGAGGACTGCAATCAAAGTAAAGACGATTGCGCTGACGTACAGGAGTGTGCGAGTCTATTATATTGATGCGCAAACAAACGATGTGTGTGCGCTCTCGATGCACTGATCATACATTGTATTTATGCACAGACACATTTCAGTTCATTCACATTGTTTCCACACATTCAGGATAATACAGTTCTTGAAACTTCTGGAATCACAAAATGATTCATGATTCATTTATCAATATTCCCAGTTATGTTAATAAAAAGGTTTGAAAATGAACAGCTGAACAGTCATAATTACAGAAGAAACTGTCAAAAGTATAGCAAAAATATCTTGGCTTGCTGCGATAGTCAGTGTTAGTCAGTGCCCATCTGGTTTCAAAGCGAAATGTAAAAGCCGCTTTTGGCAATATTTTGGATTTAAAGGGTTAGTTCACCCAAAAATGAAAATTCTGTCAGTAATTACTCACCCTCATGTTGTTCCAACCGCGTAAGACCTTCGTTCATCTTCGGAACACAAATTAAGATATTTTTGATGAAATCTGAGTGCTGGGTCACTCTCCATAGGCTGCTAGGTGGCCCAAACTTGCTGGCCCAGAAAAGTTATTAAAGAGATCGTTAATATAGTCCAAGTGACTCCAGTGGCTCAATCTTAAGTATATCAAGCGACGAGAATACTTTTTGTGCGCAAAAACAAACAAAAATAACGACTTTATTCCACTATTAATTTCCTTCTCTCTGGGCCTCTAGTTGGTTCGCGTAGTGTTTTTGCGCTGCGCATCACACACATGACCAGCGTCGGCCAATTGTGAGCGTACGTGGTGACGTGTAACACAGACGCGCTGCGCAAAAACACTACGAGGAACCTGCAAACATTGAGGCAATCTGTAAACTTTGCCTGATGAAGGTGGCAGCATCTGGAGGTACACACACACACACACACACACACACACACACACACACACACACACACACACACACACACACTCACACTCACACTCACACTCACACACTCACACACCTTCAAGCGCACCACAAGAATGAGGCTGCCATGCTTATTCGTTTTGTTAAAGCTGTCTTTATCTTTTTGATAATAAAAGTTCTATTTTTTTAGTTTGTCATTGTACTATTTTGTTATGTTTTTCATTAATAATGAACTCACCTTTCAATCAAATGCTGTCCCCAAATTGCCACTAATAGAAAGTAAAATGTGCACAGCCGCACAGGCATTCATAAGCGATTTAAAAGCGAGGTGGAAAAGAGGAAAAAACTCCAATCTCCACCCATCCCTCCCACCCCTGGTGATACCGGTATAATCGGTGTTGTCACAAGTCAATTAACCGATGGGAAAATTTCCTCACATCCTTAATATATAATATTGCGTTGGACAAGGCCTTCTGGTCTTAAGAACCACTGGTCTATAGACAGTTTAGGTAAGTTTAGTTGTCTTTTTTTTGTTTGACAGTTGGTTTTGGTTAAATAAAACCAGTAGCTTATAGAGAAATTGCACAAACTGAAATGAGAGAGATATACATTTTCAGTGATTAGACACTGTTTTGGACTTCAGGTGTACAAAGACTCAATTTATGTGCACCACCTACAATCCCTTCTAATAATGCAAAGATCTATTTATCATGAATTCATGAAGCAATGCAGATGGGCCTAGGCCATCTGAATAATGCCAGATGTTACATGATTTCTTTCCACCAGAGTTTAAGCAGGTGCACAGGGAATAATGTTGCTCTGTGATGACCAGTAACAGTGTAGACGCAGTCATTAGCATTTTTGTGGGATTATGTGTACAGGCTAGCAACAGTCCAGCTGCTTTGAGCTCTACCCAGCAAAGACAGATGTGTTGGCTCTCAAAGTTCTCTTTCAACATGTCCCCCTCAGCTCAATGTGGCAGTGAAGTGTCTGAAGACAGACGTGCTCAACCAGCCAGATGCTCTGGACGACTTCATCTGTGAGGTCAATGCCATGCACTCTCTTGACCACCAGAACCTCATCCGTCTCTACGGAGTCGTCCTCACACACCCCATGAAGATGGTGAGTGAGTGTGCGTGTTCTCATCTAAAACAAATTGGTGGCAAAGACAGGGTGCTAAAGTATCAAGGCCTTGAGAAGGGAGGGGTGGGCTAAAATAAGGCCTGACATTTGCATGCTCTCTCAGACTCATTATTTGCTGACACTGACTTCTGGAGTTATTCCTGATTGGCAGTGTTCATTGTCTCCGGTGGCGATATGCTTCTTGTCATATCACTTTTTCAGTCGTTATGAAATGAAACTTAATATTGTCCCCTTTTCTCCCCATGCCTCTCTTCCCTGAATGGCCCCACTTTATCACCTTTCTTTCTCTAAGGTGACTGAGCTTGCGCCTCTCGGCTCCATGCTGGATCGTTTGAGAAAGACACTGGGCCATTTCCTCATTTCCACCTTGTGTCAGTACACCATCCAGATTTCCAATGGCATGGGTTACTTAGAGTCCAAACGCTTCATCCACAGAGACCTGGCTGCCAGAAACATCCTCCTGGCTTCCAGTGAGCAGATCAAAATCGGAGACTTTGGACTGATGAGGGCACTGCCTAAGAACGATGACCATTACGTCATGCAAGAGCATCGCAAAGTCCCTTTCGCCTGGTGAGGGAGGTTTGGAGGGCTGGATATATTCACAAAGGAAGAGTTTGTGTTTGCATGTGGTTTGAATCTATAGAGAAGGGATATGGAGAGCTTAAAATTATTTGGTTGATTTTGTTTATATGCAGTGACAGGCCAGAGCTCAGGATTCAGATTGAATTTGAATGAGGTCATTGTTTGTGGCCCTTGTTTTGATTAAATGAACTGTGCATGATCCTCATTTCATTTTTCCCCTGGTGGATTGTTCATTTACGGGCATTTTATTCTACTGACATAATGTCTATGCATGGTGTTTTTTTTTCACATAGGTGTGCCCCAGAGAGCCTGAAGACACGCACATTTTCTCATGCCACAGACACATGGATGTTTGGTGTGACACTATGGGAAATGTTTACCTACGGTCAGGAGCCCTGGCTCGGACTAAATGGTAGTCAGGTAACCCCACCACATACAATCTGTACTTTCAGTTAGTCATAAATATCTACCTAATGAATGACCAGCTTTCGTACTGATATGTTCCAATGACCCAAATAGGGCTGCTCGATTATGGCAAAAAAATCATAATCACAATTATTTTGGCCAATATTACGATCACGATCAGTGTTTCCTCTAGGATTTTTTTCCAGCTGTGGTGGCAGGCTTATGTCCCCCTGGTGGTTAAACCTCCACACCCAAGAATCATGCGCACTCACACACAGGCCACTTTCTGAGGAATTGAAAAATGAAAACAACCATTTTGAAAACAAATCTTATATTTATTTGCAAAGATTTAAACTGCTACAGTAAGAGAAGGCTAAATTCATAATATATGGCAAAAATACTATTATAAATTAGGTTAGAGGAAAATTCAGCAGCAAAAGTTATTCTAGAAAAGTCATTTTATTAAATCTGAACATTTAGTGAATTTTTTTTTTTAGTGGGGAATAAAAGGTAAAATGTTCCACATTGCTCTTTGAATTGTTATAAAAGACATTGATGAAAAACAAGTAAATACATTTATACAGTATATACCATAAAATGAAAAGGCATTTATTTTAAAGTTATAGCACCACTATTTAATGAGGCAACAACATATGCTAGATAGGACAGAATAATATTTCATTGCACAAAATTATTATAATATGAAAGGCTCTAATACAGAGCAGCACAAAGTGCTTATGTGCATTTCATGCACAGAATGATGCGCTTGAAGCAACATGGAGTAACAGCTTGCAGCGCTTTGCATAGAAAAGTTCAAAGCACAAAGGGAAGAGATGGTGATGCTTATTGT
Source organism: Leuciscus idus (assembly GCA_021554675.1). NCBI lineage: Eukaryota > Metazoa > Chordata > Actinopteri > Cypriniformes > Leuciscidae > Leuciscus > Leuciscus idus. Next base: position 33,971,625 of record CM038627.1, on the reverse strand, counting down.
ATTATATCTTTGCAACATTTTATTGAGCCTTTTCTTTTAAAAGTTTTAAATTTCAGTTACTGTGCGTGTGAAGAACAATTCATAGTGCTCACTACTCCAGTGTTGGGATCTAACAGACACGCGGGAGAAAGATGACATGGTTTAGAAACCACAATAAACTCTAGCAAGATAGTCCTTTTATGCAAAACCAGTGAGTTTCATCATGTTACTGTTGTAACCAAATTGCTGTTTGAATGCTGAATGGAGAATGACTGAGGAGAGATGAGTTTGCATTAACTTTAACTTAACGACTTAAATATTAATTTGTACCTCACATTAAGCTATCGAATGGCTTCAGAATTCGCACAGTCGTACAAAATTCAAATCTGATGAAATGGTGCACATTGCGTTCCCAGATTAAAGGGTAACTCTCGCCAAAATGCAACCTAGGGTCTTTTTGTTAATCTACCCGAGGCAAACTTTAGTTTAAAAGCATAATTAGAATGGAAAAGCCACTTTTAAGTTTGACCGTATTTTCGTTTTCGGTCAAATTACCTTTTGAATGGGAGTGCTTGGGGCACTTCTATGAAAGCATCAAAAATCGCTATTTTTAAAACACTAAGAAGGCTCGACACAACATGAAACTTTGCTCAAAGTATCACCAGGGGCTCTACACATGAACTCGAGCATTGACAACATTGTTTGTGTACAGAGTTTACTAAAAATAAAGATTTTGAACAACTCACTGTAGCTGTGTCCGCCGGCATTTTGACAGTAAAAAAATAGTCGATCTCCGAATGTGAATGAACTTACTCTGAATTTTAGTACTGCTTCTCTTATGAGCTTCCTTTTTCAAATACAAGGTCAATTTTGATTTTCACTAACGACAAAACAACAAATTATCCGTGAATTTATATGGAACTAAGCTTTAGGAGCTTGCCATTTTTACTCTCCTCCCTGTTACGTTGCATTCGGAGATCGACTATTTTTGACTGTCAAAATGCCGATTTTTGATGCTATCATAGAAGTGCCCCAAGCACTCCCATTCATAAGGCAATTTGACCGAAAACGAAAATACGGTCAAACTTAAAAGTGGCGTTTCCATTCTAATTATGCTTTTAAACGAAAGTTTGCCTCGGGTAGATTAACAATAAGACCCTAGGTTGCATTTTGGCGAGAGTTACCCTTTAATGTTATAGGCAAACCAAACTCACAGCATATGCAGAGATGGAGTTTGAGACGCGCTTCACGCATGTAAATGATAACAGTTCGTGTGGAGCAGCATTTACTGTGAATGGAGCAGCTCTGAGACACACGCAAGTAACCTACACGCATGTAATAAAGCACATATTAAATGTGTTCACAAATAAAAGTTGAACCTTTTCAAATTAATTATTACTCTTATCTGTATGACCAAAATGACGGTGTATTTTATGTTGAAAAAATGAAAGTGATTGCACCGGCGCTTCCCATGTCGTGCAGTAAAGCGCGCTGTACTTAAGCTGCCTTCCACACTCCACACGTACACTTGGATCGCCTAATAGTAGCGCACATTTATCTAGGTTAACGTTTGAGCGAGCGGCCATGTAAAGTTATGGATTTCCTGCCCACAAGGACCTGCCTTTAAAGTCCTCACGGACTGCGTGACTTTGCCACTTCCTGTGGATTTTTTTTCCCCCCTGAGACTATTTGGGGGTAGCCCTAGTTTTAATACATTGTGCAGCCTTAGAAAACTGTCTATTTATGCGGTTCATGGATTCTCGTCCGTGGAATGGCCACTTCGGTATTTTGCCAGTTACTCTACACAGGTAAATTGCGATCAAGGTTTATATTTTTTTATTCTATTTTAATCCTGAAATCGTTACAGCCCTAGTCACATAACAATGTTATGTTTTATGCACAATAATTGTTTATCTCGATTATCGTATTTTCATAATAATTTCTGAATTTTCAGAAACTCAATTTTGATTAATTGCCTAGCCCTAACCCCAAAATATTTAGAGCCTAATATTGGATTTTCTGCTTAATAGTAATCCTGCCATTATTGCATTAATTTACTGGGTCAATCACAATTTTTTTTAAATGTGTGTTTTTGACAGATCCTCCACAAAATAGATAAGGAGGGTGAAAGGCTGCCTAAACCAGAGGACTGTCCTCAGGACATCTATAATGTCATGATGCAGTGTTGGGCTCAAAAACCAGTTGACAGGCCAACCTTCGTGGCTCTAAGGGAATTTCTAGTGGAAACCATGCCTACAGACATGAGGGCCCTGCAGGACTTTGATGAACCTGACAAGCTTCAAATCCAGATGAATGATGTCATTACCATCATAGAGGGCAGGTGAGGTCTTGTACCATAGAATTTATAAAAACGGTTTTGAGGTGGTGAATTAAAATAACAGATATCTAGATTTTTTGTTCAAAAGTGAACTTGCGCTGCATCCCCTAGTGGTTACTATGGGGAATGACTCCGACATGGCAGGTGTATGAAGCATGAGTCTAAACACAACAATGAACTTGACATTGGCAGGCGGCAGCCTATGACGTCACCACTGGAGCGACCGAGAGTATAAAAGGGCACCTGTGCAAAACACCATCCTCTTTCTTGTCTTCAAGGAGACAGTTAATTTGTACATGAGTGAGGAGCTTGCGTTTAGCACTTGAGGATTGAGGCACGTATTGTGTGGATTTCTCATGTTTTTGGGTGGAATGCTGTCAACTATTCAAGGAAGCTGGATGCGCTTGGTATATGCTTTCACGAGACTGACTACAAGAGACAGGCTAGGAGCTTTTTTCCTTTCTGCTCTCTCCTGAGGGATAGTAGTTAGTGTTTGCACGAGTGCATTCAGCTCTCGAGGGATTGTAGGCACTCATTGCGATGCATCAGTGTCTGTTCTCATATGATACTTTTCAGAATGATAGAATCTGACGTTTGAATTAGTGCACTTGACTCTCGAAGGGGTTAAATGCGTGCTTTTCGCGATGTGGTCGCAGTATGGGTTCCACCTAGGCTTGACTCTCCTGAGGGATGATAGTTGAGCGCCTGCACTCCGCAGTGTGAGTTCAACGGCCGCCATTACGGTAGGCGGGTTTAAGTGCGGAGGGTTGTAGGCAGAGCAGGGATGAGTTGAACAGGAAGTTTCCTTTTTCAGCTCCTCTTGTTGGCTAAAATAATAATATTGTTGTTGTTATAACATTTAGGAGCTATTGAAAGTTATGCCTGCGCAAATGACAGATTAGATCTGGTTTGGCAGCATGAGACAGACTTTATGGAAAACATTTTTATCTGGACATAACTGCCCCGCTCCTTCTGTAAGGGCTTTGTGTAAGCTGTCTTGAGCGTAGGACGTTGTTAGGCCGCCTCTCGCTTTAGAGAGTTGTGCTGAGTTCTCTGTCCTCAGAGCTCAGCTAGGCAGCATGCTAGGTTGCTAGGTTTTCTGTGATCCTCCTTGGCTACTGTTTTACAGTACTGGAGTGTTGTTTGGCCCCTTCTCGTTATTAAAGGAAATTCCTCTGGTGCCTCCACTCCCTAGAGCTTCTCCCAGACAGTGAGTCTGAGATGTTAGACTTTGAGAAAGCCTCCTTGGTAATCTTTTCTGAGCGTTTGGACATCGCTAGGCCGCCTCTCGTTTGAGTCGTCATGCTGAGACCTCCACTCCCCAGAGCTCCGCCTGGGTGGCAGTTCTGAGTTGTTAGGCTCTAGGCGAGCATCCTTGGAAGCTGTCCTGAGTGTGGAACATAGAAGGCCTCCTCTCGATATCAGGTAGTTGGGCTTTCTGTGAGCCGCCCTGTAAGCTGTCATGGGTGCAGGATGTAGTAGGCCTCCTCTCACTTTGGAGAGTTGTTATGCTGAGGACTCCATCTTCGGGGCTCGACCAGGCAGCAGCGCTGAGTTGGTAGGCTCCCTCTGAGCCTCCTTGGTTACTGCCTGTACTAAGGAGCGTTATTAGGCCCCCTCTCGCTATAGAGAGTCACTTTGTAGAGACTTCTGCTCCTCAGAGCTCTGCCTGGATAGCAATATCAAGTAGCTAGGCTCTCTGTGAGCCTTCTTGGTAGCTGTCCTGGGTGTAGGACATAGTTAGGCCTCCTCTCACTTCGGAGAGTCATTATGCTGAGGCCTCCGTCCTCAGAGCTCGACCAGGCAGCAACACTGAGTCGTTAGGCTCCCTCTGAGTCTCCTTGGTTACTGCCTGTACTATGGAGCGTTGTTAGGCTTCCTCTCGCTAGAGTTATCTTATCGAGGACTCCCCAGAGCTCTGCTAGGATAACAATTTGTGAGTTGTAGGTTCTCTGTGAGCCTCCTTACAAGACATCCTGAGCGCGGGGCGTTGTTAGGTCTCCTCTCGCTTTAGAGTCATTATGCTGAGACCTCCGCTCCTAGAGCTCGGCCAGATTGTTTGCTAAGTCATTAGGCTCTCTGTGAGTCTCCTTGGCTACTGTGAGCGTTGTTAGGCCTCCTCTCCTAGAGAGTTATCTTTTTGAGGCCTCCACTCCCGAGAGCTCCGATAGTATAGTAATTTGTGAGTTGTAGGCTCTCTGTAAACCTCCTTACAAGATATCCTGAGCGTGGGGCGTTTTTAGGCCTCCTCTTGCTTTAGAGAGTCATTATGCTGAGACCTCCGTTCCAAGAACTCGGCGAAGTATAGCTTGCAGTTTTTAAATACAACTTATATGAAAAGCATTAAGATATAGGGGTGTATAATCATTGTAAAACAAATCTTACCTTGACGTTGTCTTGCCGAGATACACCGGTCTCTCCAGGTTGGGTTGTAGACTCATGGCTTCAGAATGACGCCGGTTCAGCGAATAACGTGATTGGCCAAATCAATTCAACAAGATAACAACACAAGCTTTGATTGGATCTCACTCCGGCCAATGTTTGTGATCAACTAGCAAATTAAATCTATTTTTATACTTTAATTTGCAACAATTGCCGTTGGAAACAATCGGTAATCTTTTTGTGAATTATTCATACAGCCAAATTAAAAAAATTAGCCAGACAGCTGCTGGGTAACTATCAAATCCAAAACTAAACGAGATAGACGGACTTGGCCCACCGTCTATAGTTCCCTGAGAATATGGCACGAGATACTGCATCCCTTTGCCATGCTTTCGGTATTCCTGCAGACGTCTCCTTTCAGACAAGAAGTGGATGACGTTTTGCACAGGTGCCCTTTTATACTCTCGGTCGCACCAGTGTTGACATCATAGGCTGCCGCCTGCCAATGTCAACTTCATTGTCGTGTTTAGACTCATGCTTCAGAACCCGGTCATGCCAGAGGCATTCCCCATAGCGACCCCTTGGGGATGCAGTGTCTCGTTCCCTATTCTCAGGGAACCGTGGTTAATGCGTAACCTGAGATGTTCTTTTAGCTCATTTTAATGCTTTATGTCTTATTTTAAGTAATTTAAAAAATAAGAGGCCCTATTGGAAACTTGCTGAGAACCGCTGGTCTACACCAAAGGAGGGGAATTGTAATACATTTAAAGGTTCTGGTTAAATAACTTCTCAAACTGATTCATAAGTGTTTGATTTGCTAACAAGAATCTGGTCATATGATTTACTCTTTCAGGAATCAGACTGTACTAGTTCCATCAACAGTTGGTTCTAGTATTTAAAAAAGTTCTAAGTTCTATAAATTAGAACTAGTTCTCAGTTCACAACCCTATCGGCACCTCTTTAATGAAGCAGCCAAATATGAGAGCTGTTCCAGTTCTTGTCTTAAAAATGGTCTCTGTGTGCCCCGCAGGGCAGAGAACTACTGGTGGAGAGGTCAGAACAAGCGTACCCTGAAGGTTGGTCAATTTCCCAGGAACACGGTCACGTCAGTTGCAGGTCTCTCTGCCCATGACATAAGCCGTCCACTGAAGAACAGCTTCATTCACACAGGCCATGGAGACTCTAATCCTCACCGCTGCTGGGGCTTTCCTGACAGAATCGATGAGTGAGTCCCTCAAATGTAACCTCACACGTGTACTCTTTATTTTCACAATGTGGTGTTCTTTGAAATATGAGTTTTAATTGGTCAAGTCACCTTCATTTATATAGCGCCTTTTACAATACAGATTGTTTCAAAGCAGCTTTACAGTGATAATAGGAAATTAATGGAACAAAGATTGTTTTGGCTGTACATCAGCTCTAGAAGAAAATCATTGTCCAGTTTAAGTGATTCATTTCCGTTGTAAAGATCATTAGTTATTAACTTAAGGGACACCGTTCTGGCCATTCATTTACACGACAACGGTGTTTGGCCTGAGAACGCAAACTTTGAAAATAGGATTTTTTTAAAATAACTTTGAAACAAGTTTTGAAAACGATACCGTTATCATTTCTGTGTAAACTTCAAAGACGTGAATCTGTGAAAACGGTGACGGCATGCTCATGCGTATTACGCGTTTAGTCTATAGGTATGTGCATTTATATGTATATGTGTGCGGACACATAGTCTTTCTTTACAAAGTGACATCGCCATATTACAAATTTCCATGGATCCAGGTTAACGGGAATCATTTTGATAACGTTTTTAAATGTATAGAGGGAAAGGGGAGGCCGAGGAGGCCTTCGAAGGGGACAGTCTAGTTGACACGGTTAAAGAGTTTTTTTTATTTATATTCCAGCGTTTTTTTCTTCTTTTTCTAATGGCTTTAAAAAAAGGCTTTTTTTCAATGTCAATATTTAAAGAGTTTATAATAAGCTATTCTTATCCAAGGATGTATGTAAATTTTGGAGAGCTCATGTATTAATTGGCCACATAGATATGGTTATCGGCTTAACGTCTGTTGATTAATTGTCCTGACCATTGTATTGGTCTATCTCTAGTGTAAATGTTGGTTTGTATCACAGTGACAGTGTTTATTATTTGTGTAACCAGTGTTCTTGCAAAACATGTTCATGTTCTGCTAACCTCCCCTGGAATCATGCTTCTCTTTTAATTACTGTAGCTGTTCACACAACCACATCACATTTTAATGAATGCTACATTAATATAGATCAGTAGGCTCCTTAAGATGATTGAGGAAATAATACTTAGTAGTTTTTAGTGGGCGCAAGTGTAAACTCGCAAGTTGTAAAGATGAATCCTTGCTGGTCACACGCTGGATAACAAATGCTTCTGTCATGGCCAATAAGTAAAGTGCCACATTCACTTAGATGGAGCCACGGCCCAAGTCTTTGCACATAATGACAGCATATAAACACTTTGCTTCATCAGCACAAGGTGGCAGTAGAACACAGTACACTGTCTCTACCAGACAGTTGGCTGTATAAACTGATATCACAGCTGTAAATACTGCCGTAAAACATCCTGTAAAATATAAGGGTGGCTGTTAAAATCTGAAATGTCTTTTTACAACATTGGTTATACAGTGTCATTAAATCTTCTTTTGGCAGGGTTCTAGAACCTGTTTTTCTGGTGAACTTAGATTTAAGAAATGGTTTTGCAAAGACACTGATGGGCTGCTAAATGCTTCTGTCATTCTGTTGCTTTTGCAGTCTTTATCTCGGGAATCCCATGGATCCTCCAGATGTGCTAGGGCTGGATTTGAACTCTGCCAGACCAACTCAACTCCCTGGACGTGCTAGGAGTAAGCAAATGATTTTCAATTAGAAAAGTTTTAGTATTTATAAACAGGGTTCCCACACACCAAAACATTTCCAGGCCTATTGTACTTTCTATTCATCAGAGTCCTGTAAAAAAAGAAACAAAAAGTGTTGTTTCCCACAACATTTTAAGCTATACAAATTTTCAACACTGATAATGTGACACTGAAGACTGGAATAATGGCGGCTGGAAATTAAGCTTTGCCATTAAAAGAATAAATTACATTTTAAAGTATATTGAAATGGGAAACCGTTATTTTAAATATTATTATTATATTAATTGTAATAATATTTAATAATATTACTGTTTTACTTTTGAATGTGTTTTTTTATTTTTTTATTATGCTCTGCACACAACCAAATCATTGGCTATAGTGTTCAAAGTAAAACTTTGTTAGCCACAGTAATGTTCAATTTGTGAGTGAAATATTTGAAATGTGGTCAATTCCAACGATCTGGTTCACAGATCAGTCTGAGAGCATTTTCACACTTGGTTTGTTTAGAGAATTTGACTGGTGGTGTGTGGACGTTGTCTGTGTACTTCAAGTTTGTGTATGCATATATGAACATGGCAATTGTCCTCCTATCCGCACTAAATGAGACCACCTCAATTTTGAGCAAACTCTCGAATGGTTTGCTCTTGTTGAGAAAGCAGTCCAAGCCAGAAAGAATGACCGATAGCCCTATTACCTACAAAATCTGTGGGTCAGTACATCACTCTACATCATAATTAAAATAAATGCCTTTAAATTACTCTACTGTAGAACAGGTGCAATATTGTTTTCCAGACGCAGCCCTGCTTACCGCTTAAACTGATAAATAGAAATAATAGTGATAAACGGTAAGCAATCAGCCAGCTGAGCTGTTGTCCATCCATCATTAAATTTGTAAATGCTGCTGAGCTAAACTCCAGAACGTAAATAGCACATAAACAGATCTGAAAATGCTCTGAATAATTTATTGATGTATTAGTTTGACGCTAATTAAAATAATAATAATAATAATAATAATTCTTATCGAGTAATCATAAATGGCTAGAAAGAAATGTGTTGGTTAAAAAGTGTGGAATCCTTGTAATCCAAAACCCTACTTTAAAAATATTGACTCTAAAATTACTAAATTCCCCCTTTTTTTTCAGTTAACTGATTCTTTTAATACAGGTCATCATGCTTTGGGGCACTTTCACTTCTGTTCTGTTCTTTTTCTTTTTCCTACCTGCAAAATATCTTTGCATCTGCTTTCTATCTTTCACTTGGTTGCTTGCTTTACAGAGGAGCCTCCCCCTCGGCCCCCTCAGCCGTCTTTGCTGGTTAAGAGTAAGTGAGGACCCTCAGTTCAGTTCACTCCTAGCACCCCTCCTCAAAGTTACTGCACATCTGTATTGTATGTCTTTTTTTTTTTTGCTCTCTTTCTCCCTCTGCTTCTATCCCAATTGCTACAGCTTTTTAGTTATTATTTGTTTGTTGTGTATATGCTGTGGTCTCATGTGCTGATATGACTTTTGGTAAACGTCTGATCCCATAATACCTATTTTTCATCAAAATAATGCTGGTTACGGAGCTGGTGCTCAACGAGGATCTGCAAATCTCTATCGAAATGCTAGAAATCCAAATCCAAATTAGCTCAAAGAGGAAATATGAATAATGAATGATAACTTGTTATGATTAATTATGAATATTTGGATCAGTTAATCTGATTAACTTAATGTAGCCTAATTAATATTACAATCAATTAACCCTCTGAGGTCTGAGCTGTTTTCTGGGCTCTGGAGGTGTTCTGACATGCTCTGACATTTGTGTTTTTTTCTGTTACTTGTGACATTTTCATGGCTAAAGTCTAATTACACTGTATTCAGCACAAACTCTGCTACAATAATATATCAGCAGCATGTTTGTAAAAGTTTGTAGTTTTGAGATAATGACATTTATGCGTGGTTTGTGAAAATACAAAAAAAAATTCTCACTGAAATAAGGCCATGAAACCCATACTGATTATTTCTTCACAAGACTTTTGAAAATTGTATGACATAGCCTAGAATATTTGCTCCAAAACTATGTGAAAATCACCCTGACTGCTCATTCAGATAAGACAATATATTGATTTAAAATTTCTAAGACGTGTTTTGTGTGACAAAGCCATGTGCGAAGAGGCGTGATCATCTCATGAATATGTAAGGTTTTAACACCTGAGAAAGACAAAGACACTCCCCTAACTGCCCTATTAGGAGCGATCAGGCCCTGTCATTCAGAGCAACCTTGCACAAAGAATGAGGAGATTTAAAAAAGAATGGCTTTTAGATTGTTTGGATTTATTTACAACACAACACAATCCAAAAATACAAATGACAAAAGAGCACATTGAAAACAATGATCCAAAGACAGAGACCTTTGTGCCATTCCTAAAAACATTGTACATACCTTTCATTTCCAAGGTGTTTGATTTTCACTTTACCATGTTCATGTACAGAGACTCATGTGAATGTTGAAGTCAGCAGGACTCAGTTGTATCTGGTCCCTGAAAGAAAAAAAAAAGGAAAAAACTGTGAACATACTGATATCAAGAGAAACTATAGGGCTGCACGATTTTGGGAATAGATTTTAGATTTTTCTGGTTAAAATTTCTTTTTAAAATTCACAGAATACACACACACACACATGTTTCCAACAATATATAATGAACACCAGGTTTGTTGTGCCTTGTAGGCATAGGCTACGCAGTGCTGCATAAAATAATAATAACAATAAAGGAAATCTTCCAAAAGATTTCAAGAACAACTACGCTAGAGAAAAATATATTGATTATCATATGTTACTTCAAATGTTTCCATTCGTTATGATGATATGAAATGAGATAATAGTAAAAACATAAAGCCTAATGTTTGGTGCATTTTTCCTTTCAAACGCAATCGCGCTCCAAAATATGATACATTCAAACCCACAGCGCGCTCCAAAATATGATACATTCAAACGCCATCGCGCTCCAAAATATTAAACATTATGGTTATACATATCTATGTTTGAGCAGATATCCACAAACAGTATTTAACAGTAAACACGGGTCTAAATAGTATAATATTCACCATATATCTAGCAACAGTTCAACTGCAATGTGAAGTTTATGCAACAATACCATAAACTAATAAGTAAGAATTTCTTACCTTACATGTTTCTTGTCTTCAAATCGCGTTCTTCTTCTTCTGAGGTAAATCCATGTAAGCTCACAGCGTGTCTTCCAAACTCGACGAAAAGCAGAGACTTGTGAAGTGTTTTGGTGTTTTGTGTTTGAGGTAACGAGGGCGTTCGCGTTCCATGTGGAGATTTGCATGTGAATCTCTTTTGCGCGAGTGGGCGTGTCGAATTAAAAAGTAATTAGCAAGCGTTTGAGATACTGGACATCCTGTTGGTTTTATACAAATTACTTAAACAGAGAATATTTGTTTTCAGTTTGAATCCGATCATTTAAAAGTACACACTTAAATGTGTATAAAGGTATATGGCTCATAAATGTGTGAGAAGTATTCGCTGAGTTTTGTTTCAGTTTATAGACGTGCTCAAGAAAAAAAAGTTCACCGCGACGGAGAGGCAGAACGCACACCCTGTTTATTTTCTTTATTTTACAAAAGCACAATGTTTTGATTTGATTGTAAGTGGACACATACAAAAGTAGAAATATCACAGATTATTTTTTTATATTTCTTTTTTCTGTATAACCATAAATGACGGAGTAATTTAAGTTTATGTTGCTGCTATGTGAAAAAAATCCAGCAAAACGCGTCGCCGCGTTTCCCGACCTCAGAGGGTTAATCAGTTCGTCCAGTGCACATTCAGTATTGATTTATTATTTCTAAGAAAAGGGTATTATTCATGGCCACAGAAAAATAATTATTTCTTGGCATGTACAGCGCTTAGAGCGTCTAACAACACCAGGCATTGACTGCAAGCAGAGAATCAGAACCAAATATGTATTATGCGCAAGTTTAATTAACTAAATCACAAACACAACTAATCTAAACAAACACATACACACAATAGCACATACATGGGTAAAATGGAAAGTGACAGAATGGAACCAAAAACGGAAACAGGGAATGAAGCTATGAAAAAGAGTCATTTAACCATGAAAAGAACCATCAGCTTATTGTTTTCAAAGCACCTTGTTAAGAGGATTTTAGTGCTTATCTTAACCCTCTGTTTAGTTAAAATATGCGATACTTGCATTGCCTTTGAACTTGAAGGAATTTGTTATTCTGAAGTGGGTCTTAATGATTCTTTGAGTTGGTTTGATGGTGTTGAAGTTGCAATCAATTTCTGCTGCGTCGAATAAAGAAATTACAAGAAACTTGCGTGGTTAGTTTGACTCTGTTATAGTTGCGAGAGAGTTCTCTCTCTCCTGAGGAAGCACATGGCTGGAGTGCAGATTGAGGCCTGAATAATTAGTAAACTAGTGCAGAATAATTAGTAAACAGAGGCCACGCAGGGCAACCAGGAGAAGGAAGAGAGAGAGGAACTTGTGTGGATGTTCTATAAAGCCTAGGAAAAGTCACACCTGTCAGGGTTGGCTTGACCAATGAGAAAGGTTGGGAGGTTTTATGGCCATTATGGATCATGGTTAGAATGGGTCTGGCAGTTTGTGTCCATTTATACTCAGATTAATATAATAAACACACTGCATTCTGTGAGGTGGTAAGGTCCACCAAAGTGTGAGTCGTTAAATGAGCATTAATTTGATAGCAGACACAGTATGAGTGGGGTTACATTAACTGTTGGTTCTATCGTAAAACATGCTTAAAACAAGAGGCCATTCAAGAGACACTACACAAGACCGTAATAATCATACACACAATGTCCTGGGATGCATGTTCATTTATAGATTATTTCATTTCTAAATTAATGAAGGAAAGTCTGTTTTAAGGGCTATGGGTCTTTCCTATGGCCTGATTCAAATGACTTTGGAGGTCTGCATTCTTTTAAGTCATAAAACCATGGCTACCAGATGCCTGGTTCTATTACTTTGGGGGTTGTCACGGACACCTTTTTTTGTAGTTGGTGAGGGGTTTTAAAGATTATTTGTTAAATATAACAAATACTTGTGTCTGATTTGTCTCTGGTGTATACAATTTTGGTATCATTACCTTATTTATTATTAAAATACAAGGTTACATGGGTTAAAAACAACAAAAATAACTATTCTATTTTATTTATTACTTTTGTGATGAAAATGTTTGACATTTTCAGTACATTTTTTGACAGGGCAAGTAAAAAATTTAACCACTGGCCTGACCGTGCCAGTAGAAAAAGTATTTAACGTTGAGCCCTTCCCCTGTTGAGTCCTCCTAATAAAAAAATTAATAAAAAAAGGCATAAAGATACTGTAATGCCATCATAAGCTTTGGTGTATCAGTCAGCTGTCATTAAATGTAGAATAATAAAAAAAAAATCATAGCCCTTAGTTCATATATAATATTAGTAAACAGAATAATTTGTCAATTGAACATGGAAAGCCAAACCTAGACCCTTTGTTGAATCGCTTAGTGATGACCTTCACCCAAATGTTGGTGAAAAAGGGGTATGAGACATGTTGGTGTTCATTAGTTTCTCTGAAGGAATTTGAGATATACTGTACCTTCATCACTTTTCATCGTGCATGCTCAATATTTATCTCTCTAACAGTTCCTCTGTTATTACAGTACGTTTCATGCTCAACAGTTCATATTTGTTTGCCTGTGTTTTTGTCATGTGACCAGAACCTTGCTATGATGTTGTTGCTGAGGATGAGGACCAAACTTCTTCAGGTCTTCGGCGACTCTCTTTGAAGAAGAAGGGCCTTAAGCTCAAACCAGCCGCCTGGGTCTCTGCTACCAAATTAGGTGATCGTTCGACATACGGTGTGCGGACTCCAGGGGGCAGCACTCCCACAGAAGTCTCTCTCATAGACTTTGGAGAGGAGTTTCCATCGATCACACCTTCACCCTCTCCTGTGATGGAAATCCAGATCCCAGCCCTTGCTAAACTCGCACTTGAAGCAGAGAACATTTTGGACAGAACTCCTCCTCAGAGCCCCTCACGCTCTCTACCCCACCCCCTTCACCCTACCCCAGTGGTGGACTGGGACGCCCGGCCCCTTCCTCCACCCCCAGCCTATGACGATGTAGCACAAGATGAGGATGACTTTGAAGTGAGTTCTATCAACAGTGCAGAATGTGGAGCTGGTGAACCATGCTCTCCACGTACGCCCTGCACTCCTACCAGTGAGTGCAAACCTCATCTAGAAGACAATTTATTTTTGCCCTGCAGGCAGAGTAATGCCTGCACCTTCTCGCAGTCTGCTGAGATCTTCCAAGAGCTGCAGCAGGAGTGTATGAGGCACCTAAATGTACCTGTGAGCTCTACCAGCCCTTGTCTGGAGACACACCGCCAGATTGTCCTAACGTTTTCTGAAGACAAACCCCAGATACCGCCACGCATCCCCATACCACCCCGTCCAGTCAGACGTGCTGGTGGCGATTATGCCCGCTGGTCTGGTGAGCTTTCCCCAGTCTCAGGAATTGAGGATATGGAGCATCCACCCCAGATTCCCCCACGAGACCCCCTCTCTCAGGCGGGCTCACGCACACCAAGTCCACATGTGGGCTCCCCTCAGACTCGCAGCAGCCTTTGCTCAGCCGCCTCCATCTGCGTCCCATCCTACCTCTCCACCTCACCTGCTAAACTCATGCCAACCACTCAGAGCTTCGCCTCTGATCCCAAATATGCTGCTCCCAAGGTCATCCAGGCACAGGGCAAAGATAAGGAGCAAGCCAAAGGGCCCTGCATTCTGCCTATTGTACGTGATGGCAAGAAGGTCAGCAACACGCATTACTACCTCCTGCCTGAGAGGCCTCCATATCTGGACCGCTACGATAAGTTCTTCAAAGAGGCAGAGAGCGGTGAGGAGAAGAAGCAGATAAACACAGCCACTGTTAAGCCCATGGTCCATCAACAAGGGGAGCTCAAGTCCAATTTCTCCTCCAATAACAACAGCAGTTTGACAGGCTCTGGATTTAGAGGTGGGCTAAAGAACTCTCACAGCCTGTGCCGAGTAAGCTCTGATGGCTCATTTAACAGGGCTGACAGCACCAGCAACCACGACAGAGTCAGACTGGTGAGGGATTTTGAGGTTTATATTAAACAGATCCTTCCTTTTTTACGGGGTCATAATTGAGGGAACTTGTTGTTGACCAGAGTAATTATCTTATAATAGTGCCACATGCAAATAGCCCATAATTCTGTTCCATAACCTAGTGAGTTTTCTACATGGATAACTGCGGCAAAAAAAAAAGAATTAAAAAAAAGAAAACTTGAGGCTTATTTAGTTGTTCAATCCCAGAATGTTTAGCAGTGAGCTCCCTGAGAAAATGTATCCAAGACAGCAGAATAAAATGGTAATTATATTTAGGAAGAGGCTGTATGCTTTCAGTGTGGATACATGTGGATTCTAAATCGAGTTAAAAGCTAAATATAGCTAAATAATTCAATTAAAATAGTTTTTGTTATGCTATGTGTTGTTTTGCAAATTACATCTGCTCTAGGTTTAGGCGAAATTCTGAGCTTACAGCTCTCTCCTCGGACAGCACGCCAAATACGCATATTTTTTACTTTATATGATTATATGTAAATGTGAACTTGTGAAATGGCCTTAGTGACTGCCAGCGTAGGCTGTAGCACAGAAAAGCAGTTCATAGGTTTTGAAACAGAGCTGTCTGTTAAACAATTAGATTATATAATTAAGTATTATTGAATTAGGCTCACATTATTCTCTCTGATTATTCCAAAGCACTCCTTTACTGGCCATCTATGGATTTAAGGTCATAAATTGGATTTGCCCTGTTTAGGTGCAGGAGGCTGTCCATGGTGTAACAATTGAAGAGTGTCAGGTGGCTTTACAGAATCACAGCTGGAATGTGCAAAAGGCTGTACACTACTTGAAGGTAACAGCCATCACAGCTGTCTTGATTCACTGGCTGGTTAATTGTAATCTAATTAGGGGCCAAGCACCAAAGGTCTTCTTCTTCTCTCTTGAGTCTATGGCAGCCCATATAACTGCTTTTGGGAAAGTTATGAGATTTGGCACACAGATGGAGGACAGTCTGAACAGTCACCATAGCAAATTTGGATACCACCATTTTGAATTTTCCAAACTCCTCCTTGGCCGATTTTCATGAAAATTGAATCCGATCATCTTCAGACTAGGCTGACTAAAAGTTATGGAATTCAAGTTGATTCGTCAAACCGTTCTCGAATAAGATGCAAACAAATTCAAAGAAGAGCTTGCCAAAATGAACGCAACGCTATATTCTCTGCATATATATTCTGCCCAAATTTGGTTTGTGTTATGACAACCATGACCTGAGGGTACCTACACGGTTTCGGCGCAGTGCCACCTAGTGGTCAAGAGATATAAAAAATTTACATTTTTGCTTATAACTTCAGGACGGTTTGGCTTTTGTCTCTTTAGATATGGTGCAACATGCTGAGTCGAACTATATTAAAATTTTCGCATATCGGCCCTTTAGAATTTTGTCCTAAAAATTTTTTTTTACGAACACATAGGCGTATCATTACGAAACTCCGAATGTGTCTTTGGCACCATGCCCTGAAGGTACTCAAAACGTTTTGGGGGCATCATCACCTTGTGGTCAAAAGTTATAATGACATTTCTAAAAATGCCAATAACTTTTGATTAAATTAGCCTGTTGTAAGTCTTATTAGTTTCCTTGGGTCATGCTGAGAACATAAATACCGATTTTGCTATAGTCGGCCGAACTACCTTAAAAACCTACTTTTTCAAACTCTTCTTAGACCGTTGGTCCAATTTTCACCAAAATCGCATCATCTTCAGACCATGCCGGCAAAACATTATGGATTTCTCATGATGCCCAACCATGCTTGCATGACTTATTGTGCCTTCTTTGTGATTGGCCCCTTAATTTGTAATTTAATCTGTAAGTAATCAGCAAATATATCCATGATGTTCATTTAGAACCTATTGCCTTAATTTACTCTTTTTCATTTTTCCCTTCTTTGGTTCCCAGGTGGAGCAGCTCTTCTGTCTAGGGCTGAAGACGAGGGTGGAGTGTCATAAGATTCTAGAGATGTATGACTGGAATCTGGAGTTAGCCAGTACACAACTGTTGGACTCCTATGGCTCGGTCAAGCTGAGGTAGGACAGTCTTTCTTTTTTGTTGTTCTGTGCTGCCCCCTACTGATAATTTAACCTCTCCTTATAAACTCCTCATCTGCAGCACGAGTCTGTCATTTTTCAGAAAGTTTATATTCATAGCACCCAATTCACTCTATTCTATTTCCATTGAGCATATGACCAAAATGGATTTGCCACTAATTATATTTTCCAGCTGGGCAAGGCCTATTCTATTTAATTCACCTTACAAATGCTCATTCTGTTTCATCAAAAAGTTTGTGATGCTTTCCATCATCATCTCACATGCTGCTTAAAAACTTTCATGGAATTAATGTGCCATTAGTTACAACATTTGAGTGTGTTGTACTCAGACTACGGTGAAAATAACCCCTCGAACCAGGAGAAGAGACAAATTTGTTTGCTGAGCCTTCAGGCAGTTTTCCTGATACCTGTACAGAGATGTTGTATTAACACCTAAATTAATTTCAGTCAATAACCTTAAATGTAACAATTATGCCCCGGGGAATGTTCATACTCATTTTAATCACTTTCAGTACCCATCCTCAATTCCCATCTGTTGTAGACAATTCTGCTGTAAGAAGACATCCCGAGAGGGGGCTCAGTCTACAAAAAAATAATAGTGTTGTGTGTGTATTATTCCAAAGTCAGCACATTTTGATTTATTGCTGCCTGTAAAAAGAAAAAAAGTTTTTACACCTTCACTACTTAGTTGTACAGCACTGCATTACAAGTTGCTTTCCTGGCATTTTTGTGTAGCTTTTTAATTATAATGTTTATTTTTTAATTTTCCTTTTTCCTATTTTTCATCGCTCCCATTTTTTATTATATCATATTGAAGTCCTGTATTGTTATCTTGCTTGTGCATTAGTTTAAAGTTTTTGTCAAAATTTCTGTGCATCAATTCTTTATTTATTTCCTTTTTTGCAGACGATGATGGATTGGAAAAATCCTCATGCTCTAAAAGACTGTTGAGAGCACAGAGGGACACTAAGGGCCAACCAGGAATCTATCCTAGCACATTTTACCTCCAGATCTGGCGTGTGCGTGTGCGTGTGCGTGTGTGTGTGTGTGTGTGTGTGTGTGTTACAAGCATAAGACAGTGACTGTTCCTCCACAAATCTCTCTCTAGGGTGCAATACAGGTTCACACAGGTCAAATTTTAAAGAACCCGCTTTTTATTTTCCAGTGGATTGCAACAGATGGAAAACAAGGTGCTGCTTGTCATTTTTCATAATTTTATACAAGAGGTGAATAGACAGACTTATGAAAGCCGTACTTATGTATATATTGTCAGATGTTTTAGTTATATATGTGCATCTGATTCGAATAGTTCCTTTTACATTTGCTTTTTTTAATTTAATTTGTTTTGTGTGGGTCACTTGTAACAGAATTAGAGTTCTGAAACCTGACCTATTTCAAATGTATGTACAGTATGTTAAATTGATGTGTTATATGTTAAAGCCCTTCATGTTGAACTATCATCCTCTGTCCCCGATGCTGACAGACTTAAGACCCTCTCTCTGCCTTTAGTATTATTATTTTTGTACTTTGCTCATGAATCAGTTTAAACCAATTGATTTTGCTGGCGTGGCAGTGAAGTCACAAAACAGTTTTATTATTTGTATTATTATTTGCACAATGCTTCCAATCTGAAAATTAAAGACAAAACGCTTGAAAATGCATCAGGAGACCTCCAAAGCACAATTAAAGTGACTGAACCTTTTAATTTTTTACAAATCACAACTGTTAACGTGTCTGTTTCAATGTGGTTGGCACAGCACTAGACTCAATTAGCTTGTCCTATAAAGTTGCACAGTGATGTTGTGGCATTTTTGGCACCATAACGTGTTGTTGCAACAACACATGCAAAAGATCTTAAAGATCCGTTGTAAAGTGTTTCAAACTGCTTGTCTAAATGAATAGATCTGCTTGAACAGTGACCAACGAATAACAAAGAAACAGTAAAAGAGTCCACAGAAATGTTAAAAGCATAAGACAGCCTGTACAACTGAATGGCAGTCTAACTGTGTTGTGTGTTGACTGTAGCACCCTTACTTTATGAATCCTCAGTATCAAATGTGTGGGTATCACATAGATGCTGCTTCTGTGTTCATCATGGTACGCTGTCCACCGTCCTCTCCTTTGTCCTGGCATTTTGAGAACAGGACTTATTGTATTTGTTACCCTGGCAAATTCTGTGTTGTGCATGATGGAACACCATTCTTCACCCTGCTGCTGATCATCTGAAGATTCAGTCAAGAATGGAAGCTATAGTTCTAGTCTTACATTTATGCTGTTGTAATTTTAGGTAGACTAAAGTGAGTTGTCCGATAACCCTGTGTTCCCATTCACATGTTCATTAGTTCCATTTTCCAAATAGCTTTAAAAATTAGAACCTTGGAATCCTAATTTTGTAAAAAGCATAATGATGCAAAATTTATAGTATAATAATATAAATACATAAATGTATTTTTTATTAAAATGATTATTTTTTATCTTTTTCTATGGAAGTGTCTTCATATTTTCTTTCTTCCTCTTGAACACATTTCAAAGATTGTGATACAAAAGAATACCAACATATTAAGGCAGCTATACATTTTATTAATGCAGACCCATTTATACTGTGAAAGGACAACAATAATTATACTTTGACAGCCTTATTGTTTTTATTTTATTTGTATTATTATTATTTTTTACTTGTAATTATTCTCACATTTTTCATGGACCACCCGGGGGTTTTAAATTCTATTTTGAAACCCCCTGCACTAGAATGTATATCAATCTGTCCTGCACCATGGATGCGTACTCAAACTTACTTTCTAATGCCTATGTGGACAGCTGTCTATATAAAAAGTCTGTCTAAAGTAAAACATATTTGTAATTAGGTCCATACTGTGCATTTGCAAAGTTATACATATCCCATGTCACTTGTGTCAATTTATTATTTTGATAATTATGTTAATGCTTTCTTATCCCAGAGTTGTAGTACTCCCATCTCTATTATTTTGCCTTTAAAATCCAATCTGAAGATTTTTTTCCCCCTCCAAAATCAAAAAAAGAAAGTTGGCAGAGACCACCATAAATATAATTGGAGTTGTTTAGTCAGAAACTTTTCTAACAGTCACTCAGGAGGCATGTGGATAGAACCTCTCAGTTAGCATAGTTATATAAAGTTAGCATATATCTAAGATAATTCAGTACTCTGTGAAACAGAGTTCACAGAGAAATATTGGATGAAATTATGCATTTTTAAATGCATCTGAATATGTAAATATTGACACTTCTCTGTACTAAATACAGCTAAATTTCCTCGCATCTGTCACCTTCACTGAGCTCATCTCAGACCATAAGGCTTTATCCTTAAAATAGTAATGTAATGTTGCATCAAATTTTTACCATTAAGGTAGCACAATTTTGCCTATACTTTCTACAAAGAGGGTGTTTGGGTAACATTAATAAGGTAAAAAGCAGCATGAAGTCCGCACACTGAAAATAGCAGCTCCAGCAAATTGTATTGATTGTGCAACATTTCGACCATCAGGTCTTCATCAGGCACAAAACCCATGTGGAATAAAATCAACTCTTTATAGAAAACAGGTGATAACCTTAATTAGACACACTCAAAAGCAGGTGACAAAAAATAAGTTTTTTTTTTTACCTTCCCTATACCAATGTATTATAAAGCACTGACGTTATGGCCAACTTGTTTAAAATGAGACGCTATAGGACTACGTATATATCTGGTCCTAATATTGCTACAATGTTTGCTAATGCGAGTACGCAGTGTTCTAGATTAGAAGTTTTAACAACATATGCAAGACCACAAGCGCACTGAATAAGAATCACATGAGTAGAGGAACAGGTACTGCGTATCAGAATATTGCGACCAGTGTGTGGATGACTAAAATGATTGCATTTGTGTGTAAAGGCAACTAATGTAGTTACCTAATGTTAACAAGTGGAACTTATTGTAAAGCAGGGCTTCTCTGGTCTTTGAGGTCCACTTTCCTGCAGAGTTCCACTCCAACACTGATCAAACTCGCCTACCTGTAACTTTCTAGTAATCCTGAAGACCTTGATTAGTCTTATTTATTTATTTATTTATTTGCACAAGTCATACATAAATTCATTCATTCATTCATTCATTACATGCATGAATGAATAAAAGAAAAGAAAAAGAAAAAAAGGAACAGGAAGAAGAAAATCTTATAATACCTGTCACTTATTTGTGCACATCAGAAAAAAATAAATAAAAAACAGCTACTTTATAAATAGATCAACCCCAATCCTCACCCCAAACACCAAATATTTTCAGTTATACCTATCTTTACACTTAATTATCATCATTTTAAGCGTATTAGTCATCATTTTTCTTGTAACATTCCTGTATTTTTTTCTTATACAAATTCTTAAATTTACAAACACTTTTGCAGCTCTTCAGTTCATAGTCCAAGGTGTTCCATAGTTTAACTCCGTAAATAGACAAACACATCTGTTTTTGTGAGGTACGTGCAAAAAGAGTTTTAAAATGATATTGCCTTCTATGGCCATCTTCCTCTGAGACAAGAGTAAATAAATTTTGTAAGACCATAGGCAAAACTCTCTGCTTAGCTTTCCACATAAAAATCAAAATCTTCAAGTCAACCAAATCTTTAAATTTTAGAAGTCCAGAATTTACAAATAAACTATTAGTGTGTTCTCTGTAGCCTGTCTTGTTGATAATCCTTAATGCTTTTTTCTGTAACAAAAATAGAGATCTTGTGTTACTAGGGTATGTATTACCCCAGACTTCTGTGCAGTATCCAAAATATGGGAGTATTAGGGAATTGTACAACATATGCAATGAAAAACAGTCTAAAACATCTTTAACTTTATACAAGACCCCAATACTTTTACAAACTTTACTCTTAATATAAATTATGTGATCTTTCCAATTCAATTTATCATTCAAAATAACACCTAAGAATTTTATCTCAGTAACTCTTTCAATTGCATTTCCTTCAATTGCTATTCTTACATTTTCATTCTTTTTACGATTACCAAAAATCATGTATTTTGTTTTTTCCCAATTTAAACATAATTTATTTTTGTCAAACCACTTCTTAACTTTTTCCATTTCTGAATTTATATTTTCTGCAATTTCTGACAAATTATTTCCAGAATAAAAAAAGTTGGTATCATCGGCAAACATCAAAAAATGTAATACTTTAGAAACTTCGCAGAGGTCATTAATGAACAAAAGAAATAGTAATGGGCCTAAAACAGACCCTTGTGGAACTCCACATATTATATCTTTTAAATCAGATCTTTGACCATTAATTTGAACAAACTGCTGTCGATTGTTGAGATAACTTTTAAGCCATTGATGAGCTGGACCCCTAATGCCATAGTTGTATGATTTTGACAATAGCAAACTGTGATTTATGGTGTCGAATGCTTTGCTTAAGTCGATGAAGACCCCCACTGTGTGTTGCTTATTCTCAGTTGCAGATGTTATTTTTTCTATGAGTTCAATTAATGCCAAAGCTGTTGATCTTTTTGCTCTAAAGCCATATTGTTTTTCAGTAATTAATTTATGTTTTTCTAAAAAAATATTTAGTTTTTGAGCAAACCACTTTTCAAGGATTTTAGAAAACTGAGAGAGCAATGACACTGGTCTGTAGTTGTTAAAATGATGTACATCTCCATTTTTGAATAGTGGAACGACTTTAGCGACCTTCATCTTCTCAGGAAAGACACCCGAATGTATAGACAAATTAAAAATAAAAGTCAGTGGATTAAAAATACAGTCAATGGTCCTTTTTACAATGGTCATGTCAAGTCCGTCACTATCCGTAGAAGTTTTATTTTCACATTTGCTAACAATAGACGCAATTTCATTTTCCTGAACCTCACCCAGGAACATAGACTGCATTATTCTACTTTCCATTCTACAGGTAACATTTTGACTTTGGTTAGATAAATCAATTGATTTGGCAATATTTTCCCCAATATTGATAAAAAATGAGTTAAATTCATTGGCCACATCTATGCTATTGTTCATAACAGTTTCATTGTACACAAAGTATTCAGGTAAATTAATATGTTGTGAGTTTGGTTTTATTATATTATTTAATATTTTCCATGTTATTTTCATATTTCCTTTATTATCTTTCAATCGTTTATTGTAATAATCCCTTTTAGTTTCTCTTAAAATTGTCGTCAATTTATTTTTGTATGCTTTGTATTTGGCCTCACAATTAGATGTCCTATTTTTTACAAAGTCTTTATACAATCTATTTTTCTTTTTACATGCTTTAATTAATCCTAATGTCATCCAAGGTTTATCACTTTTAGGGGTTTTCTTTGACAGCTTTAGTGGACAGCATTTATCATAGCTAGATATATATATGTTTAAGAAAGTTTCATATGCTGCATTCACATCATTCACATAAACACCTGACCAGTTCTGTTGTGAAAGCACACTCCTAAAGTCATTTATTGTTTTCTCAGTTCTCACTCTAAAATATGATGGTTGATGTGAACTCTTGTATATCTCAGGTTGCATGTCATATATGGTAAAAACAGGCAAATGATCGCTTAAGTCATTTATCAATAATCCACTTTGAACAATTTTTTGAACATCATTTGTGACAATATTATCAATTAATGTGGCACATGAGCTAGTGATTCTGCTAGGCTGTGTAATTAGAAAAAAAAGAGATCTTGTATACAATGCATCTAAGAAATCTGAAGTAAACTTACATTTAGCTTGATTAAGAAAATCAATATTGAAATCACCACTTATTAAAAATGTTTTGTGGTTATTCTGTGCATCAAGTAATTGTTCAAATTTGTCCTGGAAAACATCTATTTTGGATCCTTGAGCTCTATAAATGCAAGCAGCGATCACATTCCTGTTTCTTCCCATATCGATTTCAACAGCTACACATTCAAAGATTCCCTCGATTGCAATAGACATTTTTTCAACAAGTTTGCATTTCAAATGACTATCAACATACAACGCCACACCTCCTCCTCTTTTTTCTGATCTACTTACATGGTATAGCTTGTATCCTTCTATTTCAAAGTCTACACCCTTTTCATTGCTAATCCATGTTTCAGAAAGTGCTATTATTTTAAATCGACTTGTAAATGTAGTGATATAATCCTTCATTTTGTTGAAATTTGCATAAAGACTTCGGATGTTGAAATGAACAAGTGACAGACTGTCCCTTGAATTAACGTTTAAATTAAATTCAGAATCAGTATAATATTTAGAAGTGTCACATCTTTCATTCAACACATGGCTATCAGGGTCCAGGTCCTTATCAAAATCATGCATGCTTTGCTCTCTAGTATCAAATCTTGTCAGTGTTATACCTATCTAATTTTAAATAATAACAACTAAAAATCTCCATAAATTCAAAGATGTTTCCCAAAGACAGGTAGTTAAACAAAATATTGGTGGTTGAACATTAAACATTCCCTTCCCACTCTTCCCCCGCTCATCCCTCCCCCCCACACATAAAATAAATCAGCGCTCATAATAGTTCCACACTCCCAAGAATTTTATCAAAGTGACAGTCATTGTGACACCAAAAAAACGTCATCAAAAGTTCACAAGCACAAGAAAAGAAAAGTCAAACAAAATTGCCTCATAACAGCCTTACCAAGTCACTGTGCTGGAGTTACTTTAATCCTCAATAGTTGAAATGAAAAGCTCAGCCTTACTTGCGTCTTGAAACAAATGCCTGGCATTCCCTTTGGTGAATTTTATTGTCGCGGGGTACAGAAGGAAAGCCTGAAAGCCCTTTGTATGGGCTTCATGCATCACCTTGTAGCATAATTTACGACGCTTCAAAGTGGCCTCACTGTAGTCCGCGGCAAACTGAAGTTGAATATTAGCCACTTCTGAACGACTTTTCCTGGATTCTTTGAGGATACGATCCCTGTCGGTATACCGGAGACATCTAACGATCAGCGGCCGTGGTCTCCGCGGCTCACTCCCAGTGCCTCGCTCAGGCAGGCGTCCAAGCCGGTGACATCGCGTCAGCTCCGGGCAGGTGTCTACGAGAGCAGGGAACCACTTGGGAAGTTGTTCTCGAAGGTAATCCAGAGCATTTGTACCTTCAACTCCTTCTTTTAGATTAAAAGCAAATTGTCTCTCCGTGCGCGATCCTCCATTTCTATAAGTTTTGCTTGATATTTGTGCATTGTTTCCACACACTGTGAGACAGTTTGTTCAGCCTCACTCACACGCTCTTTTAACTGAGTTGTATCTGAGCGTATTATGCGTATTTCCTCCGTGTGCTTGGATAAAGTTGAATGCATACTTACTATCAATGCGTTTCTCAAGCCTGTTGATGCGTAAGTCGGCTTTCACATCGGCCTCTTTAAAGTATTTGGCCATTAAATCATCAATGGCCTGAGTCAAAGCCGCATTGTTTTCACCCAGTTGCTTGTTTACTTCAGTCATAATGTGTTTGGCTGCAAACGACTGTCTTGTTTCTCGCATTGACAAGATACAAGTTTAAGCTGAAATTGTCCTTCTTTACAACGATCTTGTCACACGTACCAAGGTTTATTTGAGCGTTATTGGGAGAGTGTTGCGCCGAGTCTCAGCAGGCTGCCGCCATTTTTGGTGTTTGATTATAGGGTTGGATTAAAGTAGACTTCGAGGGCCAGAGTTGAGATCTAATGTTAAGTGTTACCAGTTTGTTTCAGAACCTGGCACGTTTTCTCCCTTTTTTGTTTTCTCCCACGTTTGTTTTGTTAGTCAGCGATCACTTGAGATGTGTATATACATACATTTTATTTATACATACATTTATGTGAGTGTATATGTGTGTGTGTGTGTGTGTATAAGAGACAAACATGGATCAATTGTCTTTAAAGATTATTTATTCCCTTGCCAGGAAAGGTTAGCAGTCATACAGTCATTACAAAGTGCCTGCAGAGTGTGACAAAGAGTGGGGGCACCCTTCCTTCTTTATAGTTCTCTATGTCATCAGAGTGGCTAAATGAACAACATGTCCCATAACTCATTAACACATTGTTACATATTAAATTTCTTTCACAATGACCTCTAATGCAAACATTAGCCATTAAAGACATAATTGATAACTAATCGGTACATCAAACAAGTGTCTCTGGAACTATTTTATATTTGATCATTTATAAATCAGTGTATAATGGATTATGAGCATGCACGTTGAAAAAGAAAATGCATGACTTATAAGTAATTAAACTTTATAAGTAATTAACTGTTCTTATAATGCAGTATGGGTCTTAATGAGTCTTTATAAATATATTTATAGAATAGTAATACTTATAAATGAGTATAAATGGGGCTATAATTCATTATAAGCATGGGCTTCATAGAAAGTGAACCCATCCCATCCCCCCCACTCCTCGCCCCTGTGCTATGCCTTTAAAACAAATAGCCCTTGATCACTGGAGCAAAGAACATACCCTATGAAGCTTACAATTTTACTATTGTGGCATTTATCGTAAATTCCGGCTCAAATCCTCAGGGAAAAACTGGTATTTATGAAGAATAGTGTTCATTGATTTAGAAATCAATGCTTGTATGATTGACCTACTGTATATAACACAAGAACCCACATGAAGTATGAAACAGCCCTTTAAAGTGCATCTGTAGCAGACGGCCTGTTCTGCTTCCGTTCTGGCTGCTCGTTGATCAGACTCTCAGAGCCTTAGACCATTTATCTTTGTGTTCTGGGCTATTGTTCAGTGTCCCAACACCCCAGCAAATTATTAATACCTGTCAACCTGATTATTACAGCATGCACAAACCATCTTATTTGCAGAATGCCCTGCTGAAACCATGAGAAATACGTTTTTTTGCTGTGCTGCATTTTTGAGTGGTAACAGGCTTATGTAATCTAATTTTCCCTCTGTCGATCAATTCAAATAGCAAGCTCAGTAACTTATAAGCAAGTTTAGCTATTGAATCGTCTTTAAAAAAAATCATCTTTAATTTAAAAACTTACACTAGCTTTCGAAACCTATATTAAATCTTATATACTGTATATATGGAGAGAGTGTGTCTACTGCAGCTACTCACAAATAAGGTAACCAGCTGGTCCTTATTTACACATGCTACTGCTCCACTGATCATACGCTGGTTACTCGACTGCACACCTCGGATCACTTCCTCCTCACTCTTAACCTCAACGTGGCTCTTGACACAACACACACTCCACACCACATGTCACCTTTCGGGTGTAACCTGCTCATGCTCACCCTCCGGTTTCATCCACACTTCCTCCCCCTAATCAGTTCTCATCACTAGATACTAACAGTGCTACTGATGATCTTTGCTTCAGTCTAACATCTTGATTAGACAACTTTTGCCCCCTTTCATCCAGGCCATCCCGCACAACCCTGCGGGATGGCCCTCTTGAATCTGATGTTCTCCATGAGCATCGTTCTAAACTCAGGGCGGCAGATAGGAAGTGGTGCAAATTGAAAGATCCCACTGACCTTAGTTTGTATCAATCTCTCTTCTTTTCCTTCTCTGCAAATGTCTCCACTGTTCAAATGACATATTACCATAACAAAATTAACAATTATTCTGACTCTCGCAAGCTTTTCAAAACCTTTTCTTCTATTCTTTGTCCTCCCCCTCCTTCCCCAACTCTAACAGCTGAAGATTTTACCACATTCTTCATAAATAAAACAGTAAGCTTCACACCACAAACTGACAAACACATCTTAACAGCAAACAAACACACTCTCCCCTCATTCTCTCTGTTCTCGGAGGCAGAATTCTCCAAACTCATCCTTTCCAATCACCTGTCTGTCTGCTTCATCCTTTCCCCACTCATCTCCTTCAAGCCATTTCTTCTTCAGTTATACTTGCACTCACTCACATTGGGTTGTGCTGCTTTGCTCTGTCTGGGCAGCTCCCTCGCTCAGTGTTGTCATCTCTGCCAGTTTTAAGGCTTCCTCAATGCAGCAGTTGACCGTGACATCAAGGTCATCAGAAAAGCTTCCCTTAAACCGGGATCAACAAAGCTAGTCAAGTCCATCACCTTCTTTGCATCAGCAGTGTACCTGAACTCAAGATCTGACTTCATTACCCTCTTCAGGTCTTTGGTGAGGGCACGGTCTTCATTTTTTACCTCAAGAATGTCTGAGATGATGTGACTTAGCACCGGCTGCAGGGCTAACAGACTTATTCTGCTCTCTGAAGCCAAAGCATCAGTAAAAGCACTGAGTGGTTGAAGGATTTGCAAGACTTTCTCTATGACTGCAATATCTGCATCCTTTGGCATCAAATGCCATGCCCCTCACTCAGTTGCCAGTACAGCACAGACTGCCTGCTGTTGTTCAATAAACCTCTGCAGCATTTTCTGTGTCGATCCCCATCTAGTGACTACATCATGGATGAGCGACCTCTGAGGGATGTTTAAGGCCTCTTGTTTTTTTCTGAGCTCTCTTCTTCTCTTCCAGCTTCCTGAAAATCCCAGCACCAAATGTCGACAGCTTCGGACAGCTGTGTCCACCCTCTGATTTTTCAGTGCTTTAGAAATGGCCAGATTCAAGTTGTGGCTAAAACACCCAAACCATTGGCCGGGAAAGGTGGTGTCACTCTCGAATGCCTTTTTCATGTTTGTAGCATTATCAGTTGTAACACTGACAAGACGCTCTTTGTTGATGCCCTACTCCTGCAACATGTTATCAAAAAATGCCCTGATATTGTCTGCAGTGTGGTCTTCTGGAAAGAACTGCGTTTCCTGGCAGTTTGATTGAAGTTTCCAATCTGTTAGGTAGTGGATGGTGAAGCTGATGTATGGATGACCACTTCCTCCACTGCTGGTCCATAGGTCAGTAGTTGCTGCATACCATTTTCCCTGGGCTATGCGCTTGCCAACATCCTCTTTTAGACTGTTTTTTAGACATTTTGGGTAATTCTGTCTAAGAGAAAAACTTCTGTGAGGGAACTTTGTAAAGTGGAACTGTCGTCTTCATCAGTTTCTAAAATCCTGGTTTTGCTAGTGTGTAAATTGGTGTCTAAAATGTTTCTGCTGCTTTTGACATGGTTAACCACCAGATTCTCCTGTCAAACCTCATGACAATGGGCATCTCAGGAACTGCACTCCAGTGGTTCAAGTCTTACCTCTCAGGTAGGTCCTTCAGGGTGGAGGGGTGAGGTGTCTAAGTCGCAACATCTAATTGCTGGAAGGCCTCAGGGCTCAGTGCTTGGACCACTTCTCTTCTCCATCTACATTACATAACCTTTCATTCAGAAACATGGCTTTTCCTATCACAACTTTACCTCTTAGCCAATTGATCCAATAATAGCTGCTTGCAGGAACCTCAGAGTTGTGATTTGATGAGCAGTTAAACTTCACCGACCACATTGCTAGAATGGCAGATTTGCCTTGCACAACATGCTACTCATCTCCTTGTCCAAGCTCTTGTTCTATCCAAACTGGACTATTGAAATGCTCTCCTGGCTGGCCTTCCAGCAAGTACTGTCAAACCACTGCAACTGATCCAGAATGCTTCAGCGAGAGTGGTGTTTAATGA
Organism: Leuciscus idus; assembly: GCA_021554675.1. NCBI lineage: Eukaryota > Metazoa > Chordata > Actinopteri > Cypriniformes > Leuciscidae > Leuciscus > Leuciscus idus. The sequence goes on along the minus strand of CM038627.1, from coordinate 33,942,308 downwards.
CCCGAAGAGAGTGCACACCTTTCTTCATCAATTTGCACTGGTTGCCAATAGCCGCTTGCATCAAATTCAAGGCACTGATGTTTGCCTACAGAATGACCACTGGCTCTGCTCCCCTATTCCTAAACTCACTACTTCAGACTTATGAAGCTTGCGTTCTGCAAGTGAACAGTGCCTTGTGGTGCCCGGGGGCGGAACTTGGGGGTGGCGGTGGCCACTATTGACCTAAGCTTGGCCACCCCTTTGGCCACTCTGCTCACAATTACGGTTTCTGTGTTGTTTTAGTTTTTTTTTTTTCTTGACAAGAATTGCGTTTATTTTGTAAGCGTCAATAGCGCGCCTACATATATCGCTGTTGTGCTTTGGACGACCCGAGTTTGAGTCCCGGCACGCGGACCTTTCCCGATCCCATCCCCCTCTTTTTCTCCCACCTATTCTATCATTACAAAGGCAAAAAAAGCTAAATAAATCTTTAAGAATTGCGTTTATTTTGACATAGAACTGTCTCTTTATGACCAAAACACAAGGGAGATGTTTCAAGTATGTACGCCAACTTCGCCCTAGTCAAACGGGCGTGGAAAAGATACAGGTGCTGAGGGAACTTCAGCAGTTCAACAATGAACGGCGAATAGTAGATATACGAGACAGTGGAACAGTTAATGCCACATGATTAAATGTGGAAAATGAATCTCATTTAAATGTGCATAAAATAACTAATTTTACATTCTGGCATTGATTGCCTTGCTTCTGCCTAATTTATTTTAACAACTAATAGAATGTCAGACATTCAGTTGTAAGTTTTTGAAACAGATCATACAATCTAACTGAGAATTGTTGAAGAATTCATTGATTATATAAAATTCAATTAATGTTGACTAATCTTTCAACTATATAGTAATCCATCAAAAGGAATTATATGCGCTCAAATACGAAAAGCTAATCAGTTCGTAAAACAAAATAAGTTGTCAACCAAGCATATCCATCAAACCGATTATTTTACTTGTACTAATTTATTTACCGAGTATTTTTCTAATATATTGCGGTGAACACGTGGAAACTGTATCAATAACAGTGCATGTATACAATGTATACATTAGCTGAGCTCTAGAGTGAATGATCTGATGTAACATAATTGTTGGTAAAACAAATATTTCCTCAAAGTAGTGAGAACAACAGACAATCTGCATTAATAGACACAGTTATAGGTAATCGTGGCCCACAACTGATTAGCATAAGTATTTCAGTAAGGCAGTAATAACGTGAGTTAGCCAGTTAGCAGGAGACCTACACAATATAAAACTCAAAACTAAGTTTTTTGATCTTTCAAGAGCAAGTGGTTTGTGAATCCTGCATTGAACTCTGAGATTTGAGAAGCAGTCTTCAGTAAAATAAAGGGAACACAGAAAAAGTTTAGTATTATACTGCTGTGATATCGTGGTAAAGATTAACTTTAACCACTGATTCTTCACATGCTCGTCCTTGGGCAGTGAAAAAAAAACTTCCTTTACCTTCACATTATAGAGCACAGCGCCGTCTTCTTAACATGATGCTATCCAGTATCCACAGGAATCAGCTGCTGGTTTGAGGTTCAAGTTTTCCCTGGTGTCTGCATGCGCAATAAGTGGGTGGGCAATATACTAATGTTTCGTCTTGACGTCACAACGAAACTGCTTATAACTCGTTTGAAAAACAATTCATTTCATTGACTCAGAGTTGACTCTTACTTTTGAAAGACAATAACTTTATATACGGTGCACTTTCAGATTTAAAACTTTGCAGGATGTTTTCATTCACTTAGAGCTATATTACACACTACATGAAAGGTCATTTTCAAAAATCCATAATAGGGGCCCTTTAAGGACAAAATACTCAGCAGTGGTGTTGACTTATGTATTTTTACATGGTTTGTCTTAACACCACATAGTCATATAAACAACATTAAAAGCTTGATTTTCACCACAGGGGGACTTTAAATTTATTCCAATGGGGGTTAATGACTTCATCTCAAAAATCCAAAAAGCCTCTCTTTGTAATAGTTTTTTATGACGGTTAGCCTACCCCTCTCCTATGAGACAGAACCCACTCAACGCCCAGGAACTTGAAATCAGAAAGAGAATGTTTTGCAAACTTAAAAATGGCGAGAAACTGGAGAAGTGTAATATTGTCTCCTAATGGCACTCATGTGTGTTTGGATTCCTGGAGTACTAAATTAGACACAGAGAGGTGGATCAATAAACAAACCTGACAATTCACAGTCTCTTTGTATGATATGCCAGTTGTTGTTGATCACCTTTTAAATTTCTGAACTCAAAGGACTGAATAAGGCCTCTTTAGATCTCATTCTCTTAGTTGTTCAATATACACAGAAATAATTAAAGAAGATGAAAGAAGAAATTGCTGAAACCAGAGCTTCAATTGTTTCCTCTTACAGTGAAGCTGACTTCAAACAACAATTAAAACTTCTTAATTCGTCTATGCTCTGGTAAGAGGAACATCACAAGTCACTCCGAAGAGGGGTGCTAGCCAAAGGACAAATTGATCTTTAATCTCACTGGCCAAGAACTCCAACCCCATGAAGTAAGTTTCTTGAACAAAGGGCTGAGTTTTGTTCCTACCAGAACTACAGATCCCTTTGTTACGAAAATGTAATTGTTTACATTTCTCCAATCGTTAAGATTGAAATGTTTCTATGAACATATACGAAAATAGATCCAGAAAATGTGTCTACCTGTAGTAGTCGGTTGAAATTTAAGCCTAAGACCACCTTTTGCCTTCATGCCTCGAACCCTTTGATTAATACTTTCTGTAGATTAGAGGAAAGAGATGTTGACAAGTTAATTTATGATTCTCCTGAAAAAAGAAAAAGTTCAATCTGTCGACATCTGAAAAAGATGCTCTCTATAAATTGTGTAGAGATAAGGTCATAGTGGTTAAACCTGCTGATAAAGGTGGTGGTTCAGTCATTTTGCTTAAAGCGGTCTATAATTCTGAAATTTTTTGACAGCTACTGATCCCAAATAAGACAGCACACCTAGGTGGTTTGATTTCTGATAAAGAATTACAATATCTTTTCAATCGTTCTCCTACTAAGCCTGTGTTTTACATTTTGCCCAAAGTCCATAAAGATTTAACCCATCCTCCTGGATGACCTATAGTGGCAGGCATTAATAGTCTGTCCAATTTTGTGGACTTTGTTTTGAGGTCTTTAGTAACAGGATACTAGTGCAAATCTGGATAAAGACCTCATACTTTCCTCAATGAATGTTACCTCTCTATACAATAATTTCCCCCCTACTGAGGGTCTTTTGCCATGGAAATATTTGCACAGCCATGGGTGCCACTATGGCCCCTGATTATGGTAACCTTGGTTATCTTGAAGACCAATACATTTGGAATTCAAATCCTTTTATTGAAATTTTGGTTTTGTTTAAAATATAAATTAATGCTTGGTTTGTGACTTATAAAGGCTTTGTTAGTGATTTTGAAAATTTTGCCTTATACTGTATATACATTTTCTTAGATCATCCATCAAGTTCACTTATCATGTGGGTACAACAAATATAAATTTTTGGATACAAACATTTCTGCCATTAATAGTCAGCTTGTGTCTTCTTTGTATGGAAAAGAAACGGCTAAAAGTAGTCTTTTACATGCCAAGAGTGCTCATCCTATGTCTTTGAAACGTGGCTTACCTTACAATCAGTTGATGAGCCTTTATCGTATCTTTTCTAATTAGGATGATTTTGAAGTTAAAGCCCAGACTTTATACAGTGACTTTAGATCACGGGGAAATTCAACCAAGTGGTTAGACACTGCACTAGATAAAGTTTGTTCTTTGTCAGGTAACACCAATTTGATCTCCAAAAATAAAAAGTTCTTTTGTGTTTTTAAATCTACATTCAGTCCTTTGAGTTCAGAAATTTAAAAGGTGATCAATAACCACTGGCATATCATACAAATTGACTGAATTGTCAGGTTTGTTTACTGATCCACCTCTCTGTGTCTACTTTAGTAATCCAGGATTCCAACCTTAAGGGATAAATTGGTGCATGCAGATACCTTCATCCCCACTTCCAGGACCCTCACAGATACCCATGGAAATTGTCTGTGCAAAGATTCTACTTCTTCCTGTTTTTATTATTTAAAATTTTCACATCCGCTTTCTGGCAAAAACCTACTTAAACAATTGATTACTTGTAAAACTACACATGCTATACATAATTATGTGTCCTTGCCCTTTACTGTTTGTTGGTAAAACAAAATGTTCACCGCACACTAGAATTATAGAACATATGAGTGCCATTAGGAGACAATTTTACACTTCTCCAATTTCTCGCCGTTTTGAGTTTGCAAAACATTCTCTTTCTGATTTTAAGTTCCTGGGCGTTGAGTGGGTTCTATCTCAGGAGAGGGGTAACCGTGATAAAAAAAGAAAAAAAAATATTACAAAGAGAGGCTTTTGGGGTTTATATAAGTCATTACCCCTATTGAAATGAATGAAGACATGGATCTTGCATGCTTTCTTTAATGTTATTTGTGTGTGTGTGTGTGTGTGTGTGTGTGTGTTGTTTGTTTTGTTTAGTAACATATTCTTTTAATTTGTATTTTTGGAATTGGTTTTGGTAATTCCCCTTTATTTATTAACCTCAGCTGGTGACAATTTGTAATTGTGCCATGAGCACTGTAGAAAACTATGGGCTGAAACGTTTGCTCTCTGGTCTACACTTTGCACTTTTTTCACTTTTCACATGCCATAAAAAAAATTAAAGAAACATTTTTGATAGACCCTTGTTTGGTCTGATTGCATTTTTTCAGTGTGCAGGGCAACTTCAGCTACAACTATGTAGTTAACTGCATGCCTCAACCATGAGGATGCAATGATGGATAACGAGCTTTTGGGGGTTTTAAGAACCAGAATCAAGCTGTCTGAGCAAATTGAACTTTAGCTGCAGTGTGAGCTTGTTTATTTTCTCTTATTATGCCTGGAGAACAATAACATTTTATTCAGTTGTGTTGTACTTTTTATTCAAACAAATTTTTATGTAGAAAAAAATGAAATGTATCAGTGCCACCCTAGACTGGTTGCTACCCCTTGCCTGGCCACCCCTATGAAAATATCAAATATCCTGACTCCACCGCTGTGTGGTGCCATCCCAAAGAAGCACAAAATCACTTTGACTGACCTTTACCTACTGTTCCCTACTGCTTTCAAGAAACGGCTAAAGACAAAAAACAAAACAAAAAAAAAATAGATATATTAAGTTGTCATGACTAATGTCATAATATCTTAGTAGCATCCCATCAAATGACCACATCTTATATCTTTTCTGATTCCAACAAATTCAGATAAGCTTAGCCTTCATAGTCATTCTAGCTCACTTATTTTAAGGTGCGCTTTTCTCATTCTCCTTACACACTTTCAGTTTGCTACTTTCATTTTATTTCTTAATCCTTTCGGTATTTGGCCTATCAATAGTGAGTGATTACCGGGTAGTGGCAAGTGTGAGTGTGTGTACTTTAGAGAGGTCATTTAAAAACAACTGCTTTCTCATTGTGCCTGACAGAAAGATGGCTAGATTAATAGCTGCCACAACAACAGCAGTCAGTTCAACCCAAGGTCAACTCTGTTTATTTTTCTTTATTTCCATTTACACGTACTCTATCAATTCTCCTTAATTCAGTTATCTGTATGTACAGGTCCTTCTCAATAAATTAGCATATTGTGATAAAGTTCATTATTTTCCATAATGTAATGATAAAAATTAAACTTTCATATATTTTAGATTCATTGCACACCAACTGAAATATTTCAGGTCTTTTATTGTTTTAATACTGATGATTTTGGCATACAGCTCATGAAAACCCAAAATTCCTGTCTCAATAAATTAGCATATCATGAAAAGGTTCTCTAAACGAGCTATTAACCTAATCATCTGAATTCACTAATTAACTCTAAACACCTGCAAAAGATTCCTGAGGCTTTAAAAAACTCCCAGCCTGGTTCATATCTCAAAACCGCAATCATGGGTAAGACTGCTGACCAGAAGGCCATCATTGACACCCTCAAGCAAGAGGGTAAGACACAGAAAGAAATTTCTGAACGAATAGGCTGTTCCCAGAGTGCTGTATCAAGGCACCTCAGTGGGAAGTCTGTGGGAAGGAAAAAGTGTGGCAAAAAACGCTGTACAACGAGAAGAGGTGACCGGACCATGAGGAAGATTGTGGAGAAGGACCGATTCCAGACCTTGGGGGACCTGCGGAAGCAGTGGACTGAGTCTGGAGTAGAAACATCCAGAGCCACCGTGCACAGGCGTGTGCAGGAAATGGGCTACAGGTGCCGCATTCCCAAGGTCAAGCCACTTTTGAACCAGAAACAGCGGCAGAAGCGCCTGACCTGGGCTACAGAGAAGCAGCACTGGACTGTTGCTCAGTGGTTGCTCAAATTTTGCATGTCATTCGGAAATCAAGGTGCCAGAGTCTGGAGGAAGACTGGGGAGAAGGAAATGCCAAAATGCCTGAAGTCCAGTGTCAAGTACCCACAGTCAGTGATGGTCTGGGGTGCCATGTCAGCTGCTGGTGTTGGTCCACTGTGTTTTATCAAGGGCAGGGTCAATGCAGCTAGCTATCAGGAGATTTTGGAGCACTCCATGCTTCCATCTGCTGAAAAGCTTTATGGAGATGAAGATTTCATTCTTCAGCATGACCTGGCACCTGCTCACAGTGCCAAAACCACTGGTAAATGGTTTACTGACCATGGTATTACTGTGCTCAATTGGCCTGCCAACTCTTCTGACCTGAACCCATAGAGAATCTGTGGGATATTGTGAAGAGAAAGTTGAGAGACGCAAGACCCAACACTCTGGATGAGCTTAAGGCCGCTATTGAAGCATCCTGGGCCTCCATAACACCTCAGCAGTGCCACAGGCTGATTACGGCCATGCCACGCCGCATTGAAGCAGTCATTTCTGCAAAAAGGATTCCCGACCAAGTATTGAGTGCATAACTGAACATAATTATTTGAAGGTTGACTTTTTTTGTATTAAAAACACTTTTCTTTTATTGGTCGGATGAAATATGCTAATTTATTGAGACAGGAATTTTGGGTTTTCATGAGCTGTATGCCAAAATCATCAGTATTAAAACAATAAAAGACCTGAAATATTTCAGTTGGTGTGCAATGAATCTAAAATATATGAAAGTTTAATTTTTATCATTACATTAGGGAAAATAATGAACTTTATCACAATATGCTAATTTATTGAGAAGGACCTGTATATATGGTTCTGCGTTACTTTTTCTTTTGCTCTTTATTATCTTCTCAGTATCAGTATATGTAAAGGTAACCTCAGGTTTTTAAGTTATGGTTTGATATTCAAGAGCATGGACCTTATTACCTTGAAGATGTCCTCTCAGAGTCTCGTCCATGAATAATTCTGTTGTTTTTACTGTTCCTGTTGTGCAATGCTCGAAGCTCATCAATTGTTGGTGTTGGTAATGCAGTGTTACTGAGGGCTCAGGTGCAGTGCTTGCTGTGTTCGATGTCTTATGGGGGAATGTTTTGTGCCTCATCTCCAACTGTGCATCAGCTCATCAGCTCTGTTCAGTGTGTGTGTGTGTGTGTGTGTGTGTGTGTGTGTGTGTGTGTATATGTATTTGTTTGGGAACCTGCATGTGGTCTGTTTTTTATTTATTTATTTATTTTTACTTAAAGTGAACCCTTTCAGGAGCAGGCAGATGAGACACTTAATGGGTTGCGAACCATTAGGCATTACCAATTAATTAGGCTTGGGTTCAAAGGTCATTTTTGAGGCCTCTATACACATTCCGAGGATTCGGCTCAATTGTATGTTATCGGTTCATTCTTTCCATTTAAATAACTTGTTTTAATTTTGAGTGATATAAAAACATCAGTAGTACCTTTCTTGAACAGCATACAGATTATCATGAAATGCCATGTGTTATATCTTGTAGGCTATAGTAAATATATCTTCATAAAATACTGTATTGTTACGAATAATTCTACGAAATTAATAATACGAAATTCTTGGACATTCAGCTGATAAAAAGGGGTCATCTTATATTCAGGGTCTAGACTTTTACATGTCAATAATACACCCGCAACAATAGGGAGTGCCAAATACGTGTAAAGCGAGTGTTTCCCCCAGGACTGAAGCCACCCAGGGCCGCTGCTGGACAAATGAAATGGATGCCCTAAGCAGAATTGTATTGTTGTGCCCTTCTCTACCTCCCTTCCTCCCCCACTCCCTCCCTCCCTCCTCCTCCTGAAAGTAAATAAGTATATTCAACCAATAACATGAAGCTTGTACCCCACATGTGATCACTGTAAATGAGCTGCAGCATATAGTTTGTGTGCTGGAAGTGTGGTGTGCATTTTATCTCCTCAGTTCTTACTAACTGCTCAAATACTACCCCTTTGTTCAGTGCATTAATAACCTAAGCTGTTGACCTTATTTTGCAACGCAGAAGTAATCTGTTTTCTGTGAATGCGAGGGACTTCCAATTCATTAGCTGCTGTAGGTAAATAACTAGAACAATAACAAAGTGCAGTAAACCATAAAACTATTTGCGCCACAAAGCAGTGTGTTTTATAATTACGACAACATTTTTAAATAATATGGTAAGTCTGACAAGCAGGGCGGGGCCGAGTTTTTCTCGCGATTAGCGCGATTGCTGACGAGTGTCGATCTCATGCACGCCACAATGTCCTCGTGTGCTCCGGAAGAATAAAAGGAGGAGCGACGAGAGAGGACCAGGCCTGGACTTCACGTTGTTTTTTGTTGTGCGGCAGTTGTATGTGAGGGGTTGCCGCTTTACTTTCGCTTTGTTTGTTTGTTTGTTTGTTTGTTTATTTTGATTTTAAAGTATGTTGAACATTAGCCGGTTCCCGCCTCCTTCTTCCCTGAACACTAACCTCCTTACAGTAAGAAATACCAGTTTGCAATACCAAGCAGAATGACAAGCTGTTTTGTACAGCTAAAAATAACTAGAAGCGGATGACACCGGAAGCCAGAAACTTTCAATTTTCAAATTGCTGTGCCCGTTAAGTAAAAGTATGTGTATCCCTAAAATCTTCATTTGGGCATGTCCACACGCTTGTAATGAGGTGGTTGGAAATCATAGGGCTGACAAAGGCTTTGATTGTAGCAGTGCATTTATGTTTTGGGGATCTGTCTTTTATGTAGTCACTCATTGTCAGAAAAAAATGTGAATTTGAATTGTGAATGTGAAGCTATCTCAAAGGGACAGCTTTGTAACGTATCTATATGTACAATAAATGAAGATAAGGTACAAGGGTATGAGGATACTGTTTGGTGACAACCTAAAAGTACAATAAAAAATAAAAATAAAAAAAGTCAGTGTTGTATGAAAAGGTTTTGCTGGTTCTTATTTAGAGGGATTCACAGTGCTCATAAAAACAGTGGAGAAATTAAGATGCTAAGATTTATTCCACCACAAATCCGCCCCTTAACAGTTGAAAAACGATAATATTTATACATTATTTTACTATAATATGTATTCATTTTTAAAAATAATAAATTATTCAATATACTGTGCCCATGCCCAACAATTTTAATAAACAAAAACATTTTTTGAGCCATATTTGCTCATTAGACGGTGAGTGGATGTACTCTAAATAAACATTTAATACTTGGCTCTACTTTAATAATAAGCTCTGGAGTGAATTGACAATATCTGTGAACCAAACTTCAGAAACTTTTGTTAATAATTTATTATCTACTTCACTCTTAAATGTCAAAAAGCAATAGAGAACTATGAGAATTATCAATGCCTCATTCCTAATATAACAAATCTTTATATGATACATATTACTTTTATCTGCAATAAGCCTGTATTAAAGTATTTATTGATTTTTCACAAGTGCATTCCCTGAGAGAGAATGGATATCACTATAGTCTCATAAAGAATGGGCAACATTGTTTTTGCAAGACACCACAAACACATCTTCAATGCTGAAAGTGCACACTGATCCTGATAGATGTGAGACCAACAGTCTGCATACATAACATTCATAAAGGAATTCAGAGTGTGTTTCCTTGTGCACCAGATGGTTTTTGTCACATATACAAGCTGATTGATTGCTGCTTAATCAAATCTACTGTCAGCTACCGTTTCCTGTTTTTGGTCTTTCAACCCTAAATTCAAAAGGTAAACATGTTTTACATTACACAACAGACATGGGTCACTTTGATGCAAAAATAATGTTATTCTGAATCTTATTATGAAATATTAAAGATAAGAAGTGTTGATGTCCTCCCAAACCACCTCTCCAAACACTTCCCTTTTTATTTTATTTCTGAAGCTCCCAAGTGAACCGTGTTCAGTGTTAGCTGTCTTTTTTTCCCATTTGATTAAAAACATCAGAAGTCCAGTCTGCATTACAAAACTGATCCTGTATAGCCACAGGCTCTGTCTACATGCGCACATCTATCCCCAAAACCTCACACCGTGTCGGGTGCCAATCCCCTTAGCACAGCTTTTCTCTTGTTGTGTCGACGTATGAATATTATCTGCCAAAGAGAATGTGCTTTTTAATCAGAGTTTACTCAACAAGCCTGTTCATCTGGCTGGAGGTACAAAATGAAATGTATTGATCGCAGGATAAATCAGATTAAAAAGCATACATGTTTAAGATAATTTTATTGCTTGGCAGGATAAAAGCTGAAAGCATATAAACCATAATTCAGTTTGCCAGGTTTATCACCTGTTCACACATTCAGGTTTGTAAATCTGTGTGTCAGACCCTCCCAGCACTACCAGAGTGGATTACCATGGATCTTCTCTTAACCTAAGGGGCTATGTGTACATCAGCTTGAATCAGTCTGTTTTCTGATTCATGGCATTTGCATTTACAAAAATCTCATCATTCTGAAATGTCACACAAAGCCTCAATATGGCACATACGCATGATAAGTAATTCACTCGCCACACATGGATTGTATCTTTAAGCACATTTTCTTTGCCACTGCTTCCCCTTTCCTAAGCTATGTAATTGAATCCAGGCTTGAATCATTTTCTGTGAATTTGCATTTGCTGTTAAAGTGAAAACCTTTCGAAATTCTTTTTGTAGCCCTCAAACTGTATTCACTTTATAGCCCTTAATTCTGTAATTGTGGACAAATGTGGGCACAGAGGACTCAGATGTGACCCTATTTTTTATTTATTATAAATGTTATATCACTGTCTTCGATAAAATTTTGTCTATCCATTTATGGTGTGTTTTTTTTATTTTGGGGGTATTTTTGAATTTATTTACTTCAAAAAGTACCATATTTTCTATGTAAATTATGCTTATTTTTTTGAGTGTGAGTTTTTGGCATGATGAGAATGTTGTACAGGATCAGCCCTTCATTTGTGTGTATGTTAGATATGCATTGTATTGGATCTATTGATTTATTTTTACAAAAAAACAAGAAGAATGCTCTAAATTACAGTTTTTGCTCTAAATTACATTACTTTCACTTTCACCTTCACTGTCACTGTCACTTTCACTTTCACTTTCACTTTTTCCCATTCATTTCTATGGGTGCCCATTTTTGACCCAAATACAAGATTAAGGATTTTTTTTTTTTCACCCACTTAACATTGTAGAATTGAGTCAAAAAAAATTGTGTGTGTTCAGGAGGCAAACTTAGGAAAAGTGGCCAAGTCTTGTACCGCTCAGATCAAGGGAAGTATTTTTTAAAAATAAATCAACATTATTTTGCCCACATTTGTCCAGAATACGGTTTTAGGGTTAAGAAAAATATGCTTAGTAGTAAGTGCATTACTTTACATATGTGACCCTTGATCACAAAACTAGTCACAAGTCGCACGGGTATATTTGTGGCAATAGCCAACAATACATTGAATGGGTCAAAATAATAGATTTTTCTTTTATGCCACAAATCATTAAGATATTAAGTAAAGATCATGTTCCATGAAGATATTTAGTAAATTTCCTACTGTAAATATATAAAACATTTATTTTTGTGAGTGAATGCAGCAGAATCGCGAACATAAATGGACAATTTTAAAGGTGATTTTCTCATTGTTTAATTTTTTTGTACCCTCAGATTCCAAATATTGTCCTTTCATAACAAACCATACATCAATTGAAAGCTTATTCATTCAACATATGATGTATAAATCCCAATTTCAAATAATTGACCTATGTGACTGGTTTTGTGGAATAGGGTCACATTTTTGTTCGCAAATTTATTTTCCAGTCCTGTTCTGCAAGTAGGCCTACATTCTCTGTACTAACAATAGTAATTATAATAATAATAATAATAATAATAATAATAATAATAATGAGGTGCTAACTCTGAACCCAATCCTAAACCTAACTTTATCCCATAAAAATTATCATAATTTTAATGGTAAAAGTCTGTAAAAATGCTGCGGTAAAAACCTGCTACCAACTATATACAGTAAAAAAACTGTAATAGATATAATGGGACACTTTTTAAATTTTTCAGTAAAATATAGTTACATTTACAACTTTTGGAAGTGGAAAAGAACAAGTAATATTATAAATTACATGGAAAAATGGTAAATTGACTCACATTTAATAGTTTTTAATTGAAATAACTGCTTTTTTATTTTTATTTTTTATTTTTTATTATTAGTTATGTACATTAGGGTTCCCTTTCAAAGTGGAACTTCGATGCTGTATATTGGTATTGATGCTATGGGAACGCGACATCATTGTGACCGGTGTCTGAGGTGCGTGCCAATAATCATTGGTAGACGGCAGTTGCCCGTGAGTATAAAAGGACGCCTGAGTTACACATCAGCTTTTTTGGTTTTCAGAAGCCGTTTGTTTGTATTCATGTGTAAGATAAGAGTCTGTTGGAGTGCATTTGACTCTCGAGGAAGCTGGATCCCTGACTTTCTCCTGAGGGATAAAAATCTAGCGTTTGCACATAGCGTGCCAACATACAAAAATAGCGTTTGCATATTGCACATAGCTCTTGAGGGAGTTTAAGGCAATCATGTCGATGCATTCGCAGTAAAAGGCTATCTTATTGCTTGGTTCTCTCTAGAGGGATAATAATCTAGCGTTTGTACGGAGCATGTTCGGTTCTTGAGACAGCTGAATGCATTCATTGTGATGTGTTTGCTGTGGGAAGCTCCACCGATGCTTGACCCTCTCATGAGGGATGAGAATTGAGGGATTTTTTCCCCCTTTTGGGCTCCTGTTAGCTCTGTTGCTTTCGTGACAGTTCAGAAAAAGCCGCTCTGTGGCCGCTTCCGACTTGACATTGATGTGACGAGTCTAATTCTGAGGAATTAGGTGCAGAGAGTTGAAACAGGTGTTATGAAAAATCAACCTCCCGATGTCCCGCATATACGTTTGTAAGCCCTTTATTCCTTATATATCTCCACATAATGGAGGGATTTGTATTTGGCTCATATAGTATCTCCCATGTAGTCGAACTACAGTATTCATGTGTGAAGAGACTGTGTGAGCAGCGATATGTGACAATGCCCCAGTTGAAGAGCGACTTGCGAGCTATCTCTCCCCTTGTGCTGCATCCCTTTTTAAGTTGAAAAGTCAGGTGTTTGCACCTCACGGTTTGGGCCCCATGCCTGTGGGATGATCTCACATTCTGACCCCTTCAGTCTGCCAATGAGGCAATCATGGAGAAGTTTACAGAGCTGGGATCTCAGTCAGCAGCATTCAGAAGATATATCCCTCTCTGGGGGTCCATGAGGGCTGACTGGCCCTAAGGGTTTATGCAAGGTAAATGGAATTAGTGGGCACGAAAGCATCCCCTCTACTTTGTTTACCTCCATCCCCAACTGTTGTCGAGTCTTGAAGAAGGGATGTAAGCTCCCCTTTGGTGAGGTGCTTTATAGGTCTCCAAATGTTGTAGTTAAAAATGCTCCCTTTGGTAGGCTGCTCCCTAAGAGCCTTGACAAAATACTGGTAAGATATACCTGAGATAGCTGAGGCTATGTTGGGTTTTCCCCCTTAGAGCCCTGCTCTTGGGGGCATATAAGGCTGAGGCCGACCCACAAGGGAGGGAGGAAGGTGTAACAGCAAGGACTTCCCTTGCTGTAGAGCATAGAAGCTTGGAGATCTTTCCTAGTATCGGGAAGTATTGGCTTAGGGAGTAGTGTCACATGGGATGCTCTCATAGTGTTGATGCGCTTCTGACTGCGGCTAAGTAATATAGGGGTTCCCAACCACCTTCCTGGAGGCCCCCTAACACTGCACATTTTGCATGTCTCCTTTGTCTGACACAATGTGGGGGGGAATGTGGTTGGGAACCACTGGAGTAATAAATAGTCAGTTGATGCTATGCCCACTATGTTTGTGCATATAAATAACATAACGAGGCAGGCATTCCCTCAGCATGGCATAGTGGGTATTGGTTCCCCGTGGTGTAAATACCAAAACGCAGCATCAAAGTTCCAAATCAAAACGGAACGTCTTATGTTAAAAATCCCAGGATGTCCTTCGAAAAAGAGTAGGGGTGTAACCCCGGCATCCTGGCCAAATTTGCCCCTTGGCCTCTGTCCATCATGGCCTCCTAATCATCCCCATATACTGATTGGCTTCTTCACTGTCTCCTCTCCACCATTAAGCTGGTGTGTGGTGGGCGTTCTGGCTCAATATGGCTGCAGTCGCATCGTCCAGATGGATGCTGCACATTGGTGGTGGTTGAGGATATTCCCCCTTCCATGTAAAGCTCTTTGAGTGCCCAGAAAAGCGCTATATACATGTAACGAATTATTATTATTATTATTAAAATGTAGATGCAGAATATAACGCTTTAAAATATGGACACAATTTAAGTTCATTTACAGTGTTTAGAGAAAACAGACAGAAAAAAAGTTTTACAATATGGTTACCATTTAAATTTTTCCTCTTACTGAATTTTTGTTAGCCTATTTGTTGTTGCATGTGTTGTAGTTCCATTTGTAATATTAAAGTTCATAAGTTCATTAAGATATCTGATATTCACAAATTTCATAACATTTCATGTCAACATAACATATTATAGTTGTTTTGAACTTTACACATGCATTGAGTGAACTGATGAGTATTACTCATCATAGCCTATCTATGTGCTTTTGGGTCTGTTAAATATGCCGTGGAATATGTTTGTGTGATGTGTTAATAAATCATGTGTTTTTAAGATCCAGGATCATTTTTGATAAATTAGGGATGGGTCACATTACCTGAAAAGAAATTTGTCTGGAGTGCATGATCTCAAAATGTTTATTGGTATATACCTTGCAAATAACACATATCAACTGTATTCAAAATGAAATATTAAAGTCGGACCTTAAAGTTAACAAAAGTAATAAAAATAAATAAACATCTAGGTACTGTATCTAAATGACACGTTTAACAAAAAGTGTCCCACCCTACCTGCATTCAATCTACTAAAAGGGGATTTTAACATCGATGCCATAGAAGAATCATTCCCTCAGATATTTTTACTTCTGCCTTCAAAGACAATTAAATAACAATCCAATTGCATGTGTAATATAGGCTCGGTACATCAGAGTCTGTAGAAATGGTTTCTTGAAAAAGAAGAACTGTCAGCTATTCACTTATGTGAGATGAATATCTGCTACAAGAAGTGGTATCAAGCATGAATGTCAAGTGGAATTGTACACTAAGAATTAATGAGTCACAAATGAGCCACCAAATGAAGAGAAGAGGAGTCTATAGCAGTACTTCTTTTAATAAACACAAAACAATGGAGATAATCTACACTGGAGAACACATTGTGCAATGCAAGACAAAGAACTGAATAAACTGAGTGCTATATATAAACAGGCAAACAAAGGGAGCTAAATGAAACACAGGTGAACTTAATTAGTGACTAGACTATCATGGTTAACTTGTGGCTCAACATGAGTTCCTAAAAGAGCAGCCAAAAGTGTGATTGCAAAGGAACATTCTCTCAACCCCAGGTTGCACACTGCACACGGATTAAGCGTTGTAGTATTTTTGTGACTGCAATATTCAGGCTCCACATGGATTGAGGGCAACTTTTCAGCTATACGGTAATGCACCTTTGCTGTTTTAGGCTTGTTTTTTTCTCCATTCCATTTTCAAACTAATCTGGTTGTGCCATTTTACCTAATGCAACTTCCATTCTCAAAGCTCCCTGCAACAAAGCTTTGACCTTTTATCAAAAATATTACATTCTTAAACCAAACGGCATGATTTCACTGAATCCACTCTTCATTGTAGGCTTTAAAGACCAACATGAAGAAAATCATCCTAATATTCCCTCTGATATTGCTGGCGCTGCATATACAAGGAGGAGAGTTCTCCAGAAATCCAGTTTGTTTGCCTGCCGAAGCTCCACAGCCGGAAGTCGTGGAGTTCGACAACACAATCTATGCCCCTTGTGAAGTAACTCCCAGCCCCAATTTGCCACGTAACCAGCCAAAGATCTTTGGGCAAATCCTCTTCAAGCAGCTCTTCCCCAATGGAGATTTAGAGGTGAAAATCAACCTCCGTGGTTTGCCTGCCATCGATCGTCAAGAGCGTGCCATGCACATCCATCAGTATGGAGACCTCAGTCAAGGCTGCATCACTGGTCCTCATTATAATCCAAACGGCGTTGACCACCCTCATCCTGGAGACCTGGGCAACCTTGCTTCCGAGCAAGGAGTTATAAGGCAGTTCCTGACGCTCCTAGACGCCAAGCTCTTTGGGCCTTATTCCATTCTGGGACGTGCGGTGGTGGTTCATGAGAAGGAGGATGATCTGGGAATGGGTCCAGTTGAGGAGAGTAAACTCAGTGGGAATGCTGGAGAGATAATTGCTCACGGTGTGATTGGTATTACTACTCCAAGTCTGTGGCAGAAGACTGAACCGCTCCCCAAGAAAAGATGTGGAGGAAGGCACTGAGAGTCAAAGATGAGGGAGTCGGATATGGTGGAAGGGCAGATTCAAGTAGGATAATAATGATTTTCCTTGTGTATTCTTTGTATGTGTCCTACATTAATGTGGCAGGATGGGTTATTACCCCTCCTAATTTTGTAATTTGAGGTTTTGCCAATGGGCTGGGACCATGGGTGTATAAGAGCACGGGCTGCCAGTCACAGGTGTGCAGCACTTTCCGGGGCCGTGACGTCACCTACGCGCCCTGCTGCTTGTGCTGACATGTGCTGGTTACTGGTGTGTTGCCTGCTGGAGGATTAAATGTGGACATTTGATACGGTAAGGAAAGCATGTACGACAACGTTTGTGTAATGAGATTCCTATGGGTTGCTTCAATCGAGCGGGTACTAATCTGTATGCTTTACATAGTCTAAAGTTCATCCGCGCTCTCTGCCGATGAGTTTTATCAGGGATATCTGGCTCCATGCATCGCTAGGAATTTGGGATATTAATCCCGGTGCAGCATCTGCTATTGTGAGTATGTTTGTTCGAGCCTGAAGCCAAGGGGAGAATGAATGGCAGTGTAACACTTTGTTTTATTTTTAGGCGCGTGATCAGGGCAATGGCGGCGTTCTGACCAATTGTTATATGCTGTTCTGTTTCCATTGGATTGTTCTGATTCCACGAGACTGAGACGCTCTCAATGAGTTTTCATCTGTTTCCAGCGAATTAGTCCGTGTCAAGCCCGAGACTGAGATGCTCTCAATGAGTTCTTCTGTGTTCTAAGTGAACTTTGTCGTGCTTCCTAAGCTGTGTCTCCGTGATATGCTTTGAGTTTCTTTGTTTTCCTTTTTTGGTTTATTGCTTTAATTGATTTCAATGGTTGGGTATTTCTGAATTTGTATTTTGGTTTCAATTCATTTATTGTGATTATTGAATATATATAGTTTTTATCTAACCATTTTTATGGTTGAGTTATACTGCCAATTTATTTAATCATTTGTTTATTTAATTTGAGTTTATGCTTTCCTTTTGTTTCCTTTTCCGAGTAGTTGGTTCCTTCCTGGAACTGCATTAAGTTACCCTTTATTTGTTATATTATTTTATGCATATCGCTGCTATCTTAATGTCTTTTTCTTTCTGGTTGTTGGCAGGACCTGGGCACCCGGGGGCAGACGAGTGACCTTCTGGTGGTGGCATCCTTCACTGTGTGTCGCGGTCTTCTCTGACATTAGTCGCTGTGTGTGTGCACTGTGATTTGAGTGATTATCATTAAGGGTGATATTCTGAGAATGCCCCGGTTGGTAAGCCTGGGTTCTTTTGCCACTAATGATTGAACTTAACAATTTGAGATGAGTGTGACTGCTGGTCAATGCCTCTTTTAACTGCTAATAAAATACTTTTATACGATTACTTATGTCTCTGACTCCAATGGTGATTAGGACCTGTGCGTGCCTTTAGAAGTTGTTTAATTCCTGGGGTGAAATTCCCCTGGTGGCGTAGTCGGAAATTATCAATTTGAGTTTGCTGAGTGCGTGTGCAGTAAGCGCACCCCCGCTCTGCCACATTAAAGTATATTTCATAACCTGAACACTCCCATGTTTTTTTTTTTCTTGGTCTTTTCAGAGGCTTTTTGGCCATAGCTTCCAATAGTAAATGCATTCTTAAAAATAAATGTAGGGTAAATGCAGGCAAAGTGGGCCGTTTTAGTTTGATTTACTGTGCTCAATGGGTTAACACTTTAAGAGCATGACAATGGCCTTTAATTAAAGATGCACTATTTCTTTAAATGATAAAATGGTTTTGGTTGATGCAATATGACACTGGAGGGTGTGGCTACATCTCAAGGGACGACACCCTTATTGTTAAAGGTAGACGTAACCTCTGACCTAAGATTTTATTTTCTAAATTATAAGGTTTCTCGCTAAATGTCTACAAATGGGTATATTCTGACAGTTTGTTACTACAGTTAACGGGGAATCAAAATGCAAAAAAAAAAAGAAAAGATTTTAAAATGTGTTGGTTTTCTTGTAAGGTGTTTAAAGCTACAATATGTATGATTTTTGTAATAAAATAACCAAAAATCACTTGGAAAGTGTGATATATTTCCTGCAGTTGTGTACTTCCAGTCTCCCAAAAGTTCCCAAAGATTTTTACTTTCAGAGAAATTCCAATTTTAAATAATGGCTCGTCCATGTTCACTTGTCAATGACGTAATATTCGCGTTATCCCTGGTTTCCGCTCGTACTGCCATAGTAACCACGGCGACAACTGCATTACGTCTAGCGGCACGCTCATGGAGTTGTTTCGTTCAAACATTATGGACCATGGCAAGCAGACTTTGGGACAAAAGGAGAACTAAAACGAGGATCAATATCGGCGTGGTGTTTTCGAGATGCCGAGAGCTCCACGTCCGTGACAAACTTCGACTTGACAGAGACGTCTTGCATGTACTTTATTAGACAGGTGAGCAAATGTATATAAAACTAATCAATGTTATATAGCCATTAAGACTGTAACCCTGATTCCCTGAGAAAGGGAATGAGGTGATGCGCCTCGTTGTCATACCTCGGGCTTGCCTGCGTGTCGTCTTCAGACTAAAGAGTTGATGTGTAACTCAGGCACCCTTTTAGACAGGTGCTCTGTGAGTGACGTAATGGACTACTGTCTGCCAATGATTATTGGTGTTTGTTTACACATGCCTCAAAAACCCGTTAACACTGATGCCGTTCCCCATAGTGGCAATACTAAGACGCAGGATCTCGTTCCCCTTCTCAGGGAACCAGGGTTACAGTTGTTTCATGTTACATCTTCTGTTGTTAAATAATGTTTACTGTATTATTTTAGCGTCATGCTTGTTTTCGTGGTTGGGTTTTGTGTTTCTGTGTATGACACTGTGCACCTTCTTTTTTCCACCTGTGTTTTTAAGGTGGTTGTCAGTATATTGAAGAGTAATATTATTACATTAAATAATGAAATAATTTGTATTTAATGTAAATTACTTTAAAGTTAAATCTTTAAAAAATAATGTTTTTATTTTATTTTCTAACTTAACTTTTTGTTGAAATCTGTTTTAATTGTTTAATTTAATCATATAATTATGTGTTCATTTTTATTATATAACTTTGTAATATGTAGTTACATATTTGTAACTATTTGTAATAAATAGTATTTGTAATCTTTTCTATTGTTTAATCTTATGATTGTGTGGTTTAAAGTGTCTTCACAAGTAAGAGACAAGAGAATTTCAAAAAACATTTTTGCTTGCATTTTCTTTTTTTCACACACAAAACCACAGAACAAGTGTAGGCTAACATCACAGGATGATGTTGAAGCAGTAATTTTCCATTGCTTTTGCATTGGTATAATGACACTTGTTGGAGTACAGGATGAAGTAAAATAAAAACAGACAAAACACTGATTTTGGGTACCAGACTACATTTGCTGTTAACTGGTTCTGGATATCAGACAAAACTCTGCTGACTGTGTCAAGATTTGTTCATGTGGTGTGTGTGTGTGTGCAAACACATGGCCTGTGTTTTGGGCATGTGATTGCGTTGTCTTGTGTTGTTTACCACGCCCCCTTGTTCTCCTCGTTAGTCTTGATTGTTCATCGGTGTCACCTGTGCCCTGGTGATAATGTCTCTTATTTAAGGTCCTTGTGTTTGTTACTCGGTGCTTGTTCGTTTTGTATCTTGTCTTCCTGTTCAGTGAGCTGTTTATTCCTGTGATCAGAGTTTGTATCCTGCCTGTTAGTTCTAGTCTTATGTTATTGTCAAGTTTATTAGTCTAGTCCTGTCAATGTTCATTTGCCCCCTCGAGGGTCTTTGTTTTCTGTCTGTTTAATAAATCCATGTTTCATTTATTACTGTCTGCATCTGGGTTCATATCCGTTTAACGTGACAGAACGAACAAGCCATTTTTTGAACCCAGCAGACAATATGTCTTTTCCTGCAAGAGGCCAGTCGGAGGACCACGAAGAATGGTGGCTGACGCTAACCACTGATATGAAGGGAGGTAGGACTCCGTTTCCTCCCCAAGGAGAGGAGTTCCTGGAGAGATATGTCCAGAGGGTGGATGAGAAGAGGGGATTCATGCCAGAGATCCTCTTAAACTCCTTTTTCATCGCGGGTCTCAATGCACCTCCTCCTATGTGTGAACGAGAGGGGCTGATCCGACGCCCGTTCAGTGAAGTGGTGAACTGTGTGTGTCGGGGAGAGCGACAGGATCCTACTAGGACATCTTCATCATTGCCGGTGGTCCCGGAAGGTCGCGCCCTGGCCGTCGCAGCGCTTGGGGACCATGTTTCCTTCATCTCGACTCCCAAAGCACCTGCTGTAGCTGGAAGCCTTCGCGGAAAGCAAGGAGGAGGGGTGTCGAGGGAGTCTGCATCGGAAGCCGCATCTACTGAGTCAGCATTGCCTGTGGTGGTCTCTCCATCTGTTGTAACGGTCCCAGTACCGATTACAAATCCGGATATGGTTTCTGCTCCGCGGTCAAGGAGGAGAAGGAGGAAAGCTTCATGTCCTCCATCCCAGTTTTTTCCGGGACCCATATCGACTCTCCCGGTCGCTGCGGCCAGTCCAGTCTACGCTGAGTTAGATGGGAGAGGGACCGAGTCCAGCACTGTCCCAGCCAAGGAGTCCAGGCTTGTCCACGCTGAGGTAGAGGGGAAGGTGAACATGTCCAGCCCTGTCCCAGCTAAGGAGCCCAGTCCGGTCCCAGCTTCAGAACCTTCAGCTACACCGTTTGTCTCAGGGTCACAGTCATCTGTTTTGTTCCCTGTGGTTCCCCTGGTTACCCCTGCTACTGTGTTACCCCGATCTGTTCTCCCCAAGACTGTACCTTATGTGTCTCCACCCAGACCTGTTCGGTTTTCTTGCCCTCAACCCTCGGCCATGTCCAGTGAGTCTAGGACCGTTGCTTCTCCGATCCATTCTGGACCCCTGCCGATGAACTCTTTTGTTCCCCCACCCCCCCTCCCTTGTGTGTTATTTTTATTGAGTCACCCCAATCCTGTTATTATGTACTCTTGTTTGCCATTGTTGTTAGTAGTTATGTTTTGTTGGTTTGTGTTTGAGTTACAGTTTGTTATGTCTCATGTGGAGCGTCTGGTAGCCGCTCCGTGAGACGGGGGTTATGTCAAGATTTGTTCATGTGGTGTGTGTGTGTGTGCAAACACATGGCCTGTGTTTTGGGCATGTGATTGCGTTGTCTTGTGTTGTTTACCA
Organism: Leuciscus idus; assembly: GCA_021554675.1. Classification (NCBI taxonomy): domain Eukaryota; kingdom Metazoa; phylum Chordata; class Actinopteri; order Cypriniformes; family Leuciscidae; genus Leuciscus; species Leuciscus idus. The sequence continues at coordinate 33,920,201 of CM038627.1, read as the reverse complement.
CGCCCCCTTGTTCTCCTCGTTAGTCTTGATTGTTCATCGGTGTCACCTGTGCCCTGGTGATAATGTCTCTTATTTAAGGTCCTTGTGTTTGTTACTCGGTGCTTGTTCGTTTTGTATCTTGTCTTCCTGTTCAGTGAGCTGTTTATTCCTGTGATCAGAGTTTGTATCCTGCCTGTTAGTTCTAGTCTTATGTTATTGTCAAGTTTATTAGTCTAGTCCTGTCAATGTTCATTTGCCCCCTCGAGGGTCTTTGTTTTCTGTCTGTTTAATAAATCCATGTTTCATTTATTACTGTCTGCATCTGGGTTCATATCCGTTTAACGTGACAGACTGGTTTTGGGTACCAGACAAAACGGATGTCTTCTGACGGGATCTGGTAAAGTGACTGGATCCAACATTCCTGCGTCGAGATCCAATCAAACAAAATGCTGTTGTCAGGATTGTATGTTTAGCTCTGTTATGTCTCTCCACTCACAGCTATGAGCAGATGTGACTGATGCTCCTCAGAGGGCTGTTATAATTTCAAAAAGTTATTTTTATCCTTTGTTTCAGAGTGTTGCATGAGAATTGAAGGCTTTAATGGTGCTGTCATATCTGGAGCAGACAGTCTAAGGGCAAAAACCTTGACCGCATAATGAGTATTCTGTCTGCCAGCACAGAAAGAGGGAATTAAATCATAGGGCCTGAAGTTTTCAGTGGGATCAGGTGGTTTGTAAAAGCAGAGATGAAAACTCGAATCTGCAACTTGGACTCGAGTCACACTTAAGTTGCAAAAAATGACTTGTGACTTGGTCTCGTGAACAACTGACTGGAGTCTTGACTTGGACTTGAAGACAGAGACATTTTGGTACGCATTCCCGATTACTTTCTCTCTTTACTACCCCACTTGACAGCATGAAACCACATTATATTATTCATTCTACATTCATTCATTCCCTTTCAATATGTGCTGCAGCAGAGAATATCAAATATATACACCAAGTCAGCATTATTATATACGCGCTTGACAAATCTGAAGGCACATGTTTTCATCACCCATTGGAAGAGTGATATTACATTTACATTTATGCATTTGGCAGACGCTTTTATCCAAAGCGACTTACATTGCGTTATCCTATACATTTATACATAGGTATGTGCAATCCCCTGGGATCGAACCCACAACCTTGCGTTGTTAACGCAATGCTCTTACCACTGAGCTACAGGAAAGCATATATATTATATATTATATAAATTAACAACAAACAGTAACAATATAACCAAGTTTTACCTTGTGATAATCTTCGTGTCATTTAATTTGAAAAGCAATCATTTAATCCTAAGGGGAGCTGTGGTGTTTCACAGCTGTATAAAGGATTGCTTTCTGTCCATTTTTAAGTACATGCTTCCATGTCATTTTCATGTCCTTTCCCAAAGTATTTGCTACCATATGCATTTAATATCAAAATCATATAATATTAAAATCTAGTTAACTTGCATGTGGACTGGACGGACATTTCCATACTCATTTCCACAGATTCGGCTTGTTGAGTCGGGGTACCCAATAGAATCCAGCTGCACTGCCGCGCCAGCAGTTTCAGACCAGCAACGCCAGACCCACAGCCACAGGACAGAAGTGAGTTTCTGATTTTAAATTTAAAAGCTTAAAATTTAAGGGAATTCTGTTCTCCTTTTGTGGGTGGTGTGTCCATATTCATTCTTTATTGTCCTCGTTAGAAGAAACTTGTTTTCACAGACTGTACCAAGAGCAACATTCAACACGCATTACACGCACATACCACACAGAATTTTGTTCACATAAATAGACATATTGCACAAAAATAATAAAAATACATTAAATAAGTTAGGCATTCTTTGAATTCAACGCTCTTATAGCTGAGATGACAAAACTTTTCCCTAGCCGTGATTTTTTTGGGGTCCCTTCAAGATATCTGACAATCATTGCTCCTCTCCCCTGAAACCAGTTGCAACCCTTTGGGGTACATGAATAGGCCCAACACAATTCCCAAAATATTTGTGTAGTAAATATTTACAGCTCTTTTCTTCTAGTCTGGGTATCTAAGGGAAATTGAAATGTTATGTTATTTATCATTTCTGGATTGGCATCTAAATGTGTAATTAGCATGATACATTTTTTATCTGCGAATACAATGTCATATTGGATTTATTCTGTATTCTTCTGAAATCATTATGACAGTAGATTAAGTGGAGTCTGGTGTTTCCGCAAATCTGCGTCCAGGATAGGTCAAACTATAGGCTTTTTTTTCACACAGGGCGTGTTCCGTGACTGATCCCGGCAATGTCACTAGGTCCCCATTCCAGCATCAATCCCGGGACGTGTTTGCATTCACACAGAAGGCACTCTCTGTGTGAAGAAAGAGCAATTTTCCGGCAATTTCCCGGGATCAACGCGCTGTGTGAAAGGGGCTTAAGAAAACGACACTTTTTGTATGAGCAAGCATGTAGCCACCAAATAAAAGGTTTTAGTTAACCCTTTACACTCTGACTAAGACAGAGCTGAAGAGTTTGTGTCCCGGCTGATGTAAGACTCTATGCAACATTGGGTCCCTAATGAACGAATAATTGAAAGTATGGGATACCCAGAATAATCAAATATCCAAATGAATAACAAAACTAACATAATAATAATAATAATAATAATAATACTCAATCAAAATTTTAGAGTCATTTGAAATTGGAGTCAGATTAAACACAGAGCTAGAATCAAATGGAAATAGATTTAAATAAATTAAGTGAAATTTACAGTAGCGCAAGAAAAAAAAAACCTACACAAATTATACCTTTGCCCACACCATTGGATTCAGTCGTTGGGCCAATGGGTGGTCCTTACATGTCTAATAGCCAAGGTTCACAACAGGCTTCCCAGGCTGTTGGAAGCATATCAGCAGTTAATGTTTTAAGTGGGTTAATGCCATTGACACCTCCACTGAGGTGATTTTACTGGACTGCTTTCGATCTGCCCTCTACAGTTTTGAGTTATTTAATTCCTCAATGAGTTCATTAATGGATTCCTGTGAGTCTATGTATGTGTTTCACACAGCTGAGTAGACGAACACTGCAGGGAAAGCACACAATGACAAATCTCTACGCATTCCAGCCTGAAGGTCCTCTCTCATCTCATTGGTTGTATAAACGCTCAACCCACCCTAGAGAGAGTGAATCGGCTCTGTTTTTTGAGCCTCATTTTTCATGCTGGTCTGACACATCTAATCCATGGCCATGAAGTTGGGATTAGGTGTCAGCATGTCCATTGAGAGGCTGAAGTAATCATGGTGGCCTATATCAGAGAGATCATCTGGGATGCCACTTTTCTTTAAAGCCCCCTCTGAATGTGACTGAGAGTGGTTATGGCACCTTATCGACAAACCCATCTTCCTCTAGATCCTGTGAAAATTAGGTTGGAGCTCCACAGGTTCTCCTGTAATGGAGACAGTGATAATAATTACTTGTAGTATTACCTTGATAGCCTAGTCATCATCCTATGTCTGGAAAGGGACACTGTGGAAAGTATTTCAAGGATGTTGTAGCAGATAAACATTATATACATGCCTTTAATATGAGCGAACGTATGGTCTAAATTAAATTATGATTGTGAAATCATGCTGGAAAACAAGGACATTTTGCGTGCTGATGTCTTTAAAGAAAAATAAAACCGTTTCACTCAAATTTATTCTGATAATGGATAATTAAATACAATGAGATAAGATTACGAATACGCATTTGTTTTTTTAATTAAAAAATGAAACGATGTTAAATCCTCTTCCTTTTGAAAACCATCTCTTTTTAATTTCACATTTATTTTGTAAATAACTAGTCCTTATGAGTAAACTAAGAAGTGCCTCTGTCAAAGGGAAAGTCAGAAGAATGTGTATAAGCTGGAAGTATTCAAAATAATAATAATAATAATAAAAAACTGAGGTCACTCATCATTGATTGTTGGTAGAATATTTACCGTACACAAAATGATTAATGTTGCATGCTGGGATGGTATTAAAAGGATCCATTAACTCTTTCACATTGGAAATCGCTTCTCTAGCATGGGGACATACATTTGATTATTGGATCACACAACAATCAAGAAGAAGAGGACAAACCAATAAATCACTCTTGAATAAATCAATTCTACAAATAAAGTTACCTGAGTCTTTCCATTGTGGAAGACATAAAAAACATGCTTTCTTCCACTCCATCAGACGTCAACGAGCTGTTAAAATCAAAAGTGTTAGTTGCTTCACCTAAAGCCACTTTGTTTAGCTGTCTCTCTACACACCTATATGTGAGCCTTCAGTGTATTATGCCCTTAAAATGGAGTGTGTTAAACCCTTTAAGTCTCTTTCTCTCTCACTTGCACACTTTTTTTCTTTCTCCTCTGAACTCCAGGTCTCCTCTATTCAGATAAACAGATTAATTCCCCACTTACTAATTCACTGACTGATATTGATGGTCAACAGAGGTACAGGATAAGATCAGGAGGAAAGTCCCACAGCCACAAAATCTTTCTGAATTACCACTTGAGCTTTGCCAAGACACATAAATCAAATTATTTTTTATTATTATTGGAAATAGAGTAGAACAAATCAAATAAACTATGTTAAAATTATTTATATATGTTTTAAATAAACATTTTACTATGTTACCTTCTATTTTTTTATATTAAAGAATTACATGGCAGTTAAAAAGTCATAGTGTATTCAAGATGAATCATCCTTTTTATTGTAATTTTTTAAAAATATTTTGCAATGATTTCTTATTTCACTTTCCCATGAAGAAGCATGTAGGTAATAATAAAAAAAATACAATATTTTTCCTTGCTTTGTCATACTAAAATGGTTTTCATTTTTTAAAAATATTTTGTCAATATTTAATGGTGTCAAAATTTTTCCTAAATTGCTGAAATGGCGGCTAAAATAATTAATATAACAACTTAATAATAATAATAATAATATATTTATTTTGTATAGCGCCTTTTAAAAGTAGCTTTCTCAAAGCGCTTTACAGACAAGCATAACAGCAAAGGAATAGCACAATGTAAATACAAAAAAATAAAAATAAACACATAAAATTAAGATCATGTAAAAGCAATCCTAAAATAAAATGTTTTAAGAAGAGATTTAAAAGTCACTAATGTATTTGCTTCCCTGATGTCGGCCGGGAGAGAATTCCAGAGCTTAGGAGCATAGACAGAAAATGCTCGGTCACCCCACGTATGAAGCCGTGTCTTCGGAACAACCAAAAGACCACTCTGAGAGGAGCGCAGATTGTGACGTGGTGTGTAAGGGATTAATAAGTCAGTCAAATACTGAGGTGCCAGATTGTGCAGAGATTTATAGGCCAGCATAAGGATTTTAAAATCAATACGATACCTAACAGGTAGCCAGTGCAGGGACTCCAAGACCGGGGTTATATGGTCCCTGGCCCTGACCCCAGACAGTACTCTAGCAGCTGAATTTTGAAGATATTGCAATTTATCCAATGATGACTTAGATACCCCAGCTAGAAGACCATTGCAGTAGTCAATGCGCGAAAAGACAAAAGAGTTTATCAACTTCTCAGCTACCGAGAAGGACAACATAGGACGAAGCCGGGCTATATTTCTGAGGTGATAAAATGATGTCTTAACTGTATTCTGGACAAAAGGCTCAAATGACAGTGTGGCGTCAAATATGACACCCAGATTTCTTAATTTGGTCTTAAACTCCAGTGCAACGCCATCAACAGACAGAGTAGGAGACCCAACCTTTCGCAGTTGATGTGGAGATCCAAGGAGCATAACTTCTGTTTTTGAGCCGTTTAGAGACAGAAAATTATTGGACATCCAAATCTTTATCTCAGCAATACAGTTACAAAGATGCCCAACGTTCACTTGCTGACCCGGTCTAGTATGTATATAAATCTGTGTATCATCAGCATAAAAGTGATAGTTAAGGTTGAGAGAATGTAGTAATTGACCAAGTGGATAGATGTACATACTAAAGAGTAGGGGACCCAAGACTGACCCTTGTGGAACACCCGTATGAACGGAACCAACTTTGGACCTATAACCACCCATAAAAACAAATTGACTGCGGTCAGTAAAATAGGACTTGAACCAGTCAAGAACAGTCTCTGACAAGCCAAATACATGTTCGAGGCGATTGAGTAGTAGGGCATGGTCAATAGTGTCGAAGGCTGAACTGAGATCCAAGAGAATGAGAATGGATGTTGAGCCGGAGTCGGAGGCAATTAGTAAGTCATTAGCGACTTTCACCAACGCAGTCTCAGTGCTGTGTAATTTTCGAAATCCTGATTGATGAGGCTCAAATAGTTTATTTTCAATTAAGTGTTTGTTTAATTGGGCTGCAACCACACCCTCCAAGATTTTAGACAGAAGTGAGAGATTTGAGATTGGGCGATAATTTGACAGATTTTTCACATCAGAATTTTGCTTTTTTTTTTAAACGGGAGTAACCGCAGCAGTTTTAAGTGCTGCTGGCACCTCCCCAGATGACAAAGAGTCATTTATTATAGCAAGAACTGAGGGACATAAATGACCAAAACAGGATTTAAACAGGCTACCAGGCATGGGATCAAGTATGCAAGTGGTAGCTTTCATACTAGAAACCTGGTTGCAGAGCATCTCAGGTTGTAATAAAGTAAATTTGGATAAAGGAATGCCAGAGAACCTAGGAGTATTAACTGTAAGATCGGCAGACTGCAAGGTATGGATATTTGTGCGAATATTGTTAATTTTTTCACTGAAAGATTTGAGAAACTCATTACACAGCCAGTCAGATGAAGTCAGAGAACTGACACTATCTGCTTTAAGCAGACTGTTAATTGTATGAAAGAGCTTCCTGGGATTGCTTTGATTATTATCAATAATGTTTGAGAAATAGGCAGATCTTGCAGTTTCAATGGCTACTCTGTAGTTTGACAAGCAATCTTTCCAGGCCTGGTGGAACACATTTAAACCAGAGTGACGCCATTTTCGCTCTAATTTCCGGCACACAGCCTTCTGTATACGCAAATCACCATTATACCAGGGGGCTGACTGTGCAAATGAAACGTTACGTGTTTTTATGGGTGCAAAGATGTCCAAGTTGGCTGTAAGGACATTATTAAATACTGAAATTTTATCCTCAAGAGGAGCAGAAGACATGCCAACTAAAGAAGAGACAATCGAGTTTGCAAAGGTAGCATGATCAATTGATTGCCATTTACGGAATGAAATAGTTCGTGAAGTCTCTCTACTAGAATGAAATGCCTCAATATTAAAGAAGATAGCTAGATGATCAGAAAGTCCAGCATCCACAACAGAGAGATTAGAAACAGATGAGTCATTTGCAATAATTAAATCTAACGTGTGTCCTTTACAGTGAGTGGGGACATTTACAAACTGAGAAAAATTAAAACAGTCCAAGAGTGATAGAAAATCCTTGGCCAAGAGACAGGCTTTCTGATCTACATGTATGTTAAAATCACCCAGAATCAAAATTCTCTTAAATCTGATGGACAATAAAGAAAGAAGATCAGCAAACTCAGACAGAAAGTCCTTATTCAGTTTAGGAGGTCGATAGATAGTGACCGTAGCAGAATGGAGAGCAGAGTGAGTATCAGACACATTTAGAACAAGACATTCAAAAGTTTTAAAAGGAGGAACGGACACAGGGTGAATCTTGTATTGCAGTTTGTAAACAACTATAATACCACCACCTCTACCTGTAGTTCGTGAAACGTCAATGAGTCCAAAGCCCGCTGGAGTCAGCTGGTTAAAAAGAAGACCATCGTCCTGTTTGTGCCATGTTTCCGTAATGAAAAACAAGTCCAGCTTCTTGTCCATGATAAAATCCGCCAGCAATAAAGCTTTGTTGTTCACAGAGCGCGCGTTAAGTAGCGCGGCTTTTAAAGGGCTTGCAGACACCGCATCACAGAAATGCCGCTCATACGGCAGAGCAGAAAAGTTAGTAAGATCAACCCCAGAGGAAGACAGTCTTGTAATCCTTCGCCGGCAGTTCAAAACTGAGATGGAGGACGGCGAGGAAGAGACGTAGCTTCGTCCTGTGCTCCGATGAATATACCGCTTGGGCCGCAGTAATCCAGCCCTGTCACAGTGGTCGTAGGTGTCTCCCGACAGATAGTAATTCCGCTTCAGGGATAAGAGCTGGCGAGAGGTGTACTGTAAGGCCATGTTCATTAAAGCCTCGTCTGCACCAGCTCCCAATAAGCCTATCTGTGAGTCCACAGAGCCGATAGAAAGCAACCAGGCCAACACCAAGAATCTCCCGGCAAACATGAAGAAAGCACACCGCATCACAACGGAGAGAGGAGCGGCAGCCAGAGCGCGCCAGCGTACCCTACTCACCCGTCAACCGCAACCAAGTTCCCCTCAGGGCCCACAGTCAAAGTCTGACAAGAGCAGAACACTACACACAGCCTGTCAGCTTTTACTGTGAGTGTGTGTGTGACTTAGTGTTGTAACTTAGTGTTGTTTGTCATAATATTACAAATTTGAATAATTTAAATATGTCTCTGGTCAAGCCTAGTTAAAGGGTAACTCTCGCCAAAATTTAACCTAGGCTCTTTTTGTTAATCGGCCCGAGTCAAACTTGTTTAAAAGCATAATTTGAATAGAAATGCCACTTTTAAGACTGACCGTATTTTCGTTTTAGGTCAAAATGCCTTTTGAACTGGAGTGCATGGGGCACTTCTATGAAAGCATCAAAAAGCTATTTTTAAAACACTAAGAAGGCTTGACACAACATAAACTGTGCTCGAAGTATCACCAGGGGCTCTACACATGAACTTGAGCATTGACAACATTGTTTGTGTACAAGATTTTGAACAACTCACTTTATCAGTTAGGGTTTCCGGTGGCTGGAATTTTGTCAGTGAAAAGTAGTCGATCTCCGAATGCAACGGAACATGAGGAGAGTAAAGATGGAAAGCTCCTAAAGCTTGTTTCCATATAAATTCACGGATAATTTTGTATCTAAGTTATCATGCTTTTCATTGAAATTACAAGTTCATGACATTTCCTCATATGGAGTCAGTTCATTTCGTTGGATTCGGAGATCGACTACTTTTGACTGATAAAATTTCAGCCATTTGGTATTTGATTATGTTCTCCACCTATGCCCAGGGGGGCAGGGTTTCATATTATTTTGAAGTTTCCCCGGGCGCCGCCATTGGCTAGCGGACCATCACCTGCTGTTAGCATCCCATTGACTCCCATTCATTTTGGCGTCACTTTGACAGCGAATAACTTTACATCTGAGCCGTTTAAAAACTCCATTTGTCCATTATTTATTTCTAAAGAAACACGAAAATGTATAAAAGGCTCCATTACCTTGTATCTTACGTTATGGCCCCGTAGAAGCAGTTTTTGTAAAAATAGGCTAACGCTTGCGTCATAACCACGCGACTCTCTGTCGCACAGTAGAGAGATTACCGTATGGACAGGAGGAGAAGCTCGCGGGCAATCGGGGGGACGTGGAGGCAAAATGACAAAGTAATTAATCAGAATACTTAGCAAAAGTTTCTCCTGCTCCTAGCTCATGGACACCTCCTACTCACACTCTCCGTCTCTGCAAGATTCGGAAGGGAATGATTCAGATTTCTGTTGGTACAGCTACTAGTAGATAGACGGGTTCCTCACGTCACATCTACGTCGTCAAGCTCAGTTTGAGTCTGCGCAGTACGCTCGACCATCAGGAAGTGAGTGCTTCTAATTGACTTTACTTGTCTCCGTTGAATCCAATGGGGTCGCTGTGTCCAGTTTATATACTGTCTATGCCTATGCCTTGTTTGATTACTCATCTTCTTTTCCTGGTATATTTAGCCCTTTGTTTCTATCTTTAGTTTGCCCAGTATTGTCTTGGCATTGTGTTAAACTGTTGTGTTTATACTTACCTGTCAGATTATCTTCTTTGATTATCTTCTTTGTTTTTGTGAATAAATTGTACTGCTGCAATTAGATCCTCTGCTACTCTTCCCTTGCCTGTACTGTGAAAGAATACTGGACTATTTGATGGATCTACCAGCAGTATAAATACTTAATTTAACAGCCTTAGCTTCCTGTTTCAGTGGAAATTACGTCAACACATCATACAAAGCTGCACGTTCCAAGGTACTTCAGTGGGCCTTTAAAGACCACTGAAGCGTATGGTAGGATAATCCCTGATATGTTGCAGGTAAGTCAGCATGTGTTCTCAGATAAGGTCAGACAACTACGGGTGGTGTGTGTGTGCTTTATAGTGCAGGTGATGAGGGCTGATGAGTATGATCAGTACGCTGGTGACTGTGAAGGCTGAGTGAGGGAGGGAGAGCCAGGCATGATTGTGATTTTAGCAGTTAATTTGGTGTAACATAGAGCTACCATAACAAATCAATATGCTGCCAGTGTCAGCACTACATCTTGGGTGTGTATAGTGATACTCATAATGATGATTATTTCTGTAAGATCAACAATATGAAGTAATGATTTTGATTTAAATCCTTGCTTATATTTCAGAAGGGGGCTTTGCTAAACACATTTGGGCAAAGCCAAGTCTTTAATCTTTTTTGTTCTAAGGGGAGATTCATGAAGTTTGGAACAAACCCTATTGTCTGTCCTCCTCCTCGTGTTCATCTCCCACAGCAGTTCAGCACAGCCTGTTTTTCTATATGTATCTGTGAGAGTGAGTGTAAGAGTATATTTTCTGTACCCTGGTAATCCAGAGTTCTCGCGAGAGCACAAGTTGAATTTGCTCAGCGAGTTATTCTGGTGTCTAGTAATGATGCTCATTAAATATGCCCCTCCATCTGAGCTGCACCAATCACATCGGGTTATCTGATATAGGCGGGCCAGAGGCGAGATGACGACAGCGCTGCGACGTCGAAGTCATTAGTAAACATTGCAAGATGCCTATGGATGAACACCAGTTGTTTAAAACGGCTTTGGCCACTTCAATGAACGAGTTAGACTTGGCTTTTTATCTAAAAGAGGAACAGAAGAATGTAAACAATTTTTAAAGAACATTTAAAGAAGTATCTTCTGCTCACCAAGGCTGCATTTGTTTGATAAAAAAAAAGAGGTAATATTGTGACAATTTAAAATGACTGTTTTCTATTTTAATATATTTTAAACTGTAATTTATTCCTGTGATCAAAGCTGAATTTTCAGCATCATTACTCCAGTCTTCAGTGTCACATGATCCTTCAGAAATCATTCTAATATGATGATTTTATGCTCAAGAAACATTCATTATTATTATCAATGTTGAAAACAGTTGTGTACAATTTTTTTTCAAAATTTTTTGATGAATAGAAAGTTCAAAAGAACAGCATTTATTTCAAATAGAATATTTTCTAACATTATAAATGTATTTACTGTAACTTTTGATCAGTTTAACTCATCCTTGATGAATAAAAGTATTGATTTATTTTATTTATTTCCCCAAAAAATAAAATTAAAATTCTTACTGACCCCAAACTTTTGAACGGTAGTGTTTAATGTTACAAAAGCTTTCCATTTCAGATAAATGCTGTTCTTTTGAACTTTCTATTCATCAAAGAATCCTGAAATAAAAATGTAAATAACTGTTTTCAACATTGATAATAATCATAAATGTTTCTTGAGCATCAAATCATCATATTAAAATGATTTCTGAAGGATCATGTGACACTGAAGACTGGAGTAATGATGCTGAAAATTCAGCTTTGATCACAGGAATAAATTACACTTTACTGTATATTCACATTGAAAACAGCCTGTTTTAAATTGTAATCATATTTCACAATATTACTGTTTTTGTTTGTATTTTTAATCAAATAAATGCAGCCTTGGTGAGCAGAAGATACTTCTTTTAAAAACATTAAAAATCGTACTGACCCCAAACTTTTGAACGGTAGTGTATATATATAATTTTTATATCAGTAAGTCTCAAGCGATATGTCAGTAAATATGTAAATGGATTTGTAGGGAAATAAATGTATTTAAAATACATTTATTTATAGATTTTTTTCACTTGGGACAAATGCTGAAAAATCACATTGCTCAGAAGCTACTTACCCTCCTCCATCCCCAGCTCCTCCTCTCGTCTACAGTCAGGACTTGGCCTTCTGATATTCCTCTTCTAATCAGACTTTCATTTATGTTGTTACATTACATTATTGTCATTGAAAACATCAATTGGTGATGTTCTTAAAGGAACACTTCGACTTTTTGGGACTTTAGCTTATTCACCGTATCCCTCAGAGTTAGATTAGTCCATACATACCTTTTTCATCTCCGTGCGTGCTTTAAGTCTGTTTGACGCACCCACCGCTAGCCTAGCTTAGCACAAAGACTGGATGTAAATGGCTACAGCTAGCATACTAATCCCAATAAGTGACAAAATAACGCCAACATTTTCCTATTTCCATGTTGTGATTTGTATAGTCACAGTGTGTACAAATAACAAGGTCATATGAGACACAGACATTTTTTAAACGTTTAAATACGGGGAACTATTTTCTCAGAAGGCGAAGCACTGCTACATGGGCGGAGTGAAGAGCGCAGCACCCGAGAAGCGCCGTGGTTATGGAGCAGAGAGTTCGCTCAGAGTTGGAGTAATAGAGTCAGCAATTACTAGATAGTAAATGCAAAGTTTACAATCATGAGTGTTCGCTGTATTGTAAAGAGCTGCAACAATAAACAGGGGAATTCCAAACAAAAATGCTGACCTGATGAATCAATGGCTATTGCTCTGGATATAGATCCAAACACACCTGTAGACATCATCAAGGACTATCGTGTTTGCTCAGAACATTTCACTAGGACGACTATTTTGAAAAAAATGGAATTTGCCACACGGACCATGAAACATGTGCTGAAGGATAACGTTACGGCCATCCCATCGATAGTAAAGACAGGACAAAGTGGATCACCTGCGGCTGCGGTAAGTGCCCCGTTATGTTTTTAGATGACTAGCCTACTGTTACAGTGCCATTAGCTAACGTTAACGTTAGATGTAATGTAACCTTCGTGACACTATTACATGAATAGGGTGCTCACTGCTCACTACTATTACGGTTGTTCCCGGGCTCCATGTATCCCCTGTAATGTTAGTATTGTGTTGTCACAAACGCGCTCTATCGCCCCAGTAACAAATAAGCGGGGCTAAAGGTAACTTTCAGGACTGAAGCGTTCAACTTGCTAATGAATTGGAGGGGGTATGGGCAGTTTTCATTTTTGAGAAACAGTGACCTTGTTTGTGAAATAGTAGGCTACTCCCATTCTGATTATCCCCTCGACCTCAGTCTGTTCGGCATCTTGTCTATCAGCTTCCAAAGTTTGTAACTCCGCGTCTGTGTATTCTGGCTCAAAATGATATGGTTCTGGATCTTGGTTTGATACCAAATAAAAAACCTCTGACAATTCCTCAAAGTCAGCCATGATCATGAATCACGTTCGCTACTAGCTAGTTAGTCACGTTGGTTTTGTTGACGGAACGGCGCTTCTCGGGTGCTGCGCTCTTCACTCCGCCCAAGTAGCAGTGCTTCGCCTTCTGAGAAAATAGTTCCCAGTATTTAAACGTTTAAAAAAATGTCTGTCTCTCATAAGACCTTGTTATTTGTACACACTGTGACTATACAAATCACAACATGTAAATAGGAAAATGTTGGCGTTATTTTGTCACTTATTGGGATTAGTATGCTAGCTGTAGCCATTTACATCCAGTCTTTGTGCTAAGCTAGTCTAGCGGTGGGTGCGTCAAACAGACTTAATGTCACGAACTGCTCCGAGACACGAAGGTTGAGGATCCAAATGCAGCTTTATTAAGGGGTAATCCAAAGACGAAATCCAATAAACAGGCAAAGGGTCAAAACACAAGTAGACAGTCCAAACAAACAAACAAACAAAACAGGCAGGGGTCAGAGGCAAGAGAGTAATCCAGGGAACAGGCAAGAAATCCAAAAACCAAGAGACATGAAAACCAGGGAAAATGCTCAGAAGTGCAGTGCAACAACATACAAGACTTCGCAGGGAATGAATGAACGTACAAGGTATAAATAGGCTGAGACTAACAGGGTAATAAGATACAGGTGAATGCAATCAATGATAATGAGTCCGGGCAGTGAGTTCTGGGAAATGTAGTGTGTGAGTGATAATAGTCTTATGTGGAGTGCCCTCTGGTGGCTCTCAAGGGCACTCCAGCTGGTGACCGTTACATAGCCCCCCCCTTTAAGGAGCGGATTCCAGACGCTCCCAAAACTGTCCAGGAGGGTGGTGGAGCGGAGGCGGACCCGGAGGCGGACCCGGGGGCGGGATGGAGGGCCAGGCCCGTAGAGCGGAAGAGGACCTGGAGACGCAGGCTGTGCAGGCGACCGGGGCGGAGCAGGCTGTGCAGGCGACCGGGGCGGAGCAGGCTGTGCAGGCGACCGGGGCGGAGCAGGCTGAGCAGGCGGCCGGGGCGGAGACGACCCTTCGGGCGGCCGGGGCGGAGACGACCCTTCGGGCGGCCGGGGCGGAGACGACCCTTCGGGCGGCCGGGGCGGAGACGACCCTTCGGGCGGCCGGGGCACAGGAACAGACACCGGAACAGGAACAGACACCGGCTCAGGGACAGGAACAGACACCGTGGCAGCGGTTATCTCAGTTGAGGGCTCAGGTTCAGGCGTGTCAGCGACCATCTCTGCTGAGGGCTCAGGCGATGTGGCGGCGGTCATTTCGTCTGGAGACACTGGCTCGGCGGCGGCCATCTTGTACGGAGACACTGGCGTGGAGTCGGCCATCTTGTACGGAGACACAGGCGTGGAGTCAGCCATCTTGTCCGAAGACACAGGCGTGGAGTCGGCCATCTTGTCCGAAGACACAGGCGTGGAGTCGGCCATCTTGTCCGAAGACACAGGCGCAGAAAGAGGAAGAGGAACAGATTCAGGCTCAGGATCAGATTCAGGCTCAGGAACAGATTCAGTCTCGGCGGGACGAGACTCTTGACGGGCGGACGTGACGTGAGGCTCAGTCTCTGGATCGGCTGACGTGACGTGAAGCTCAGTCTCTGGATCGGCAGAAGTGACGTGAAGCTCAGTCTCTGGATCGGCAGAAGTGACGTGAAGCTCAGTCTCTGGATCGGCAGAGTCTCTGGATCAGGATCAGCGCGCTCTGAGCTTGACGGGACCAGCGGCGGCAAGGGCTTTGAGCTGGGCAGGACCAGCGGCAAAGAAGGCTGAGCACTGGGCAGGACCAGCGGCGAAGAAGGCTGAGCGCTGGGCAGGACCAGCGGTGAAGAGGACTCTGAGCTGGCTAGGACCAGCGGCGAAGACGACTCTGAACTGGACGGAACCAGCGGTGAAGGCTCGGTGCTGGACGGAACCAGCGGCGAAGAAGGCTGAGCGCTGGACGGGACCAGCGGTGAAGAGGGCTCAGTGCTGGATGGGACCAGCGGTGAAGAGGGCTCAGTGCTGGACGGGACCAGCGGTGAAGACTTTGTGCTGGCGGGCATGACGCTTGCTGTCACAGACGCGGCGGGCATGACGCTCTCAGTCGCAGGGGCGGCGGGCACGACGCATACTGCTTTGGTCTCAGCAGATTTGGCGTGAAGTGCGGGCTCGGCTGGACTGGCGTGAAGTGCTGGCTCGGCCGGACTGGCGTGAAGTGCTGGCTCTGGCTCGGCAGGACTGACGTGAAGCTCTGGCTCTGCAGGACTGACGTGAAGCTCTGGCTCTGGCTCTGGCTCGGCAGGACTGACGTGAAGCTCTGGCTGATCTGGGAATGCTGATGAATGTGGTGGACCAAGCTCCATGGCCATTGCCTCTTGGAGTGTGATGCCCCTTCCCAAAAAAGGTTTAGGGGACATGTCCTCCTCAACCTCCCCAACAGTGAAGGAGGAACCACATAAAATTAGGGCATAGTCCAGAAAGTCTCTTAGACTGCAATTAAACTTCCCTTCAGGAAACCAAGATCTTATGGGCTCATTTAGTCCAAAACAGAAAATGTCCTTTAAAGCCACTTCATCAAATGGAACTTGAGAAGATAACTTACAAAACTGGTGAACATAGTCCTCAATAGGTAAGTCTCTTTGCTGGAAATGTAGTAGTTGGTCGACTGGGTCCATGGTTAGATTGGAAATGCTCATAAAAGCCGCTGGATCTGGGTATGGCGAAGTCTTCTGTCACGAACTGCTCCGAGACATGAAGGTTGAGGATCCAAATGCAGCTTTATTAAGGGGTTATCCAAAGACGAAATCCAATAAACAGGCAAAGGGTCAAAACACAAGTAGACAGTCCAAACAAACAAACAAACAACCAAAACAAAACAGGCAGGGGTCAGAGGCAAGAGAGTAATCCAGGGAACAGGCAAGAAATCCAAAAACCAAGAGACATGAAAACCAGGGAAAATGCTCAGAAGTGCAGTGCAACAACATACAAGACTTCGCAGGGAATGAATGAATGTACAAGGTATAAATAGGCTGAGACTAACAGGGTAATAAGATACAGGTGAATGCAATCAATGATAATGAGTCCGGGCAGTGAGTTCTGGGAAATGTAGTGTGTGAGTGATAATAGTCTTATGTGGAGTGCCCTCTGGTGGCTCTCAAGGGCACTCCAGCTGGTGACCGTTACACTTAAAGCACGCACGGAGATGAAAAAGGTATGTATGGACTTATCTAACTCTGGGGGATACGGTGAATAAGCTAAAGTCCCAAAAAGTCGAAGTGTTCCTTTAATATAAGATAAAATAAAAATAAAAAAATAAACATTTAGACATTTTAACCCTTTACACCAGCTAGTTTATGTAGGCTTTATTTATTTATTTATTTACTTATAAGGAAGAAATATGCTTTAAAAAATCAAATAAAGAACGGAAATGAGAAAGGTAGAAAAGTCAAAAGGAAAAATGTGGTCAAAGTAAGAACAGAAGCAGAGGAGGAAGACAGATTGTCTGGACTGGAGCTATGTTGAATGGATAGTTCCTGATAGGGAGGCAATGTGGCTGTTATTAAACTGCATCCCACCTGGATTTAAACCAGTCCCTATGTCCCTTGAGGGTTCCCATTATTGGCCAATGGGTGTGAAACTGAACAGGGGGAAAGACAGGTCACTACTACTAATCTACTGCTAGCACATGTGGAACAGAGCCTGAAAACTAATAAGCTGATTCCAGAGCAACAGACAGATTAAAGAGAGTTTACTCACCTGAGGTGATGTATTTGTAATGGATTGTGTTGCTAGAATACATACAAACACGAAAATGAAGATGAAGGTAATAAGTAGTGATGGCAATTTCAAAACACTTGCTTCATGAAGCTTCGAAACCTTTACGAATCTTTTGTTCCGAATCAATGGTTCGGAGCGTGTATCAAACTGCCAAAGTCACATGATTTCAGTAAACGATGCTTCATTACATCATAACTGTTTCAAAACACTTCGAAATTTCAATGGTTCACTGATGGGGGTGATGATCTCCATCAACCCATGATTCATGAGGAGTCACTGAGAACCAATGAACAAGTGTCTGTGGGATTTACCTGCTCTCTAATCAGTTTTATACATTTGTAGACGTTTTAATTAGACATTTAATTATTCTATCTTGCAATAGATTTGTAAATGGTGCGGCTATCAGAAAAACACACGGCTATCAGTAATGAAGACTCAAATCAGAAACCATGACAACAAATTCAACTCAGGAAAAAGGTGCAAACTTAAAAACAATGTCCAAATGGTGAGTGACTGTGACAGTATTTTCTCTTGAAACTGAATTTTCTCTACATCACAGAATTTAACTAAAGCCATAAAATGGCAATTTTGTTTTCATTGGGTCCTTTATAAGGCTAATGTTATTGTGTTATAGTTAGTGCCTATGTTACATTACTAATGTAGTTGATAGTGAAAATGACCATAATGCTGGTGATGATTTCACCGTGTACAACATGTTTCTGGATCAACATCCTTGCAGGACCGTCTCGCCCCCCTATGCTTTAAATACCACCTGGCCAAAGCGACCGTTGACACTTCATGGAGGAAATGGGTTGGAGATGTGTGTTCGGTAGCTCTCAAACGCTCAAGTTTTATTCCGTTTTCCAACTGTGCGTTGATTAATTTATTCACATCTCTACTATTAAATCCAACGTTTCATCAGCGCTCGGATTCACTTCCACTGTGCTGTCAAGTACAACTTGCAATCTGTAAGGTAAACTAAACACTATTGGCTATTTGAAAAGGGGGAGGAGCTATTCAATATGTCCCGCCTTAGCTTCCTCTTTCAGTGGAAATTATGTCAACGCATCATACAAAGCTGCACGTTCCAAGGTACTTCAGTGGGCCTTTACTGCCAAGTTTAGCCTTACAACAAGGGTTAGGGTCTTCTATACACCATTCTTATTCACCTATTATTTTTTATGAATAGGGTATTGTAAAAAAACTTGATCCTTCCTCCCCCGCCCCAATTAATATAACTGAAGAACAGTGGAGATATGTCACATATACACCATATTAAGCATCCCAGAACCAATACTATCCCAAATTTACAATACTATACTATACTTCCCAAATTTACAACACTATATTTGGAGTGATGTGATTGCAAACGATTGCAAAGTGACTCTTGAATGTTGCCAAAATCGAACTGTATACCATTCAGATAAATTAAGCCGACTGTGCTCAGAGTCAGTGTCTGCCTCCGACTGATGTCTGGGACACTCTGATTGCACAGGTTCTCTTCACATGAGTGCCTGAGCACTACTGCATCCTAATCAAGCATTTGTGGGCTTGATTACTAGAAATTATGCAAAACATATGCTAAATATATGTTTCATACATATAACAAAGTATATAGTAGTTCTGTTATATATAGAACATGACAACTGGTTAAGATCATGTGAAACATAATAACAGTTAAAATGTTTGACTGCGTGTGTATAAATAAAAAACTACAGTAGGCCTATATGCTAAACCAGTCAGCATAAACAAAAAGAATAAACTACATTTTAATATAAAGATAGAGAGAAAAGATGGTAAAACCTGCTGCTATATAAATAGTGTGTGGCTTGGGAAACATGTAGCTATTAATAAATGAATAAATAAATAAATAAATAAATAAATACATAAAGAAAGAAAGAAAGAAAGAAAGAAAGAAAGAAAGAAAGAAATAATAAACCGATGAATTACAGTCATTTTACTGCATTGTATGCACACCATAAAGTAAATCAGGGTTTACTCACCCTCATGCCATTCTAAACTTTTCTTTCTTTCTTCTGCTGAACACAAAATAAGATATTTGAAGAATGTCTCACCTGTTTTTGTATGCAATGAAATTCAATGGGGTGTAATACTTTTATACTACCTTTATGCTCTTTTTGGAGCTTGAAAGATGGACCCCATTGACTTTCACTGAAATAAATATATTATTTTATGCTCTGCTGGAGAAAGAAAATGATACAAGTGAAGGCGAGTAAATGATGACAGAATTTCACTATTCCTTTAATATACACCTTTGTCTCTTTAAGAGAATGTTGACATTGTGAATGAATGTATAGCACAAACTGTTCAGGGTCATTGCTGCTGGTTCTGGTTTCTGCTGTATGAGAGTTTTGTTTTGTGTAAGTTGAAAATGGTGTCCTAATTTGTTGTCTTGCACCCAAATCGTCACTGGTATCATGAGGAAAAAATACGTCTTGTGAATACTGATAGACAAATTAAGCCAAGGACAACTATAAATAAAGAACAACTCAATGCATGCGTCTTCAATTTCATTCAATTTAAATTACATTGCACTGCTGCTTGGGTAATGTGCACAGGTGTCTTTGGAGGGTTGTGGATTATTGATGCGATTGGGATTGAAATCGCAGGCTTCATGCATCCATGAGCCTAAATCCCTTTTCCCCTTCACTTGAAATACAGCATCCTACCAATGCCACGGCTGGTAGAATCTATAGTTGATGGACAACACTATTCCTATGAGAATTTAATGTCAACATGATCTGTATGCCTATAATGCTCAGATTGCATGCTTCCATCATCGACAGTAACCTCAAGGTAAAGGGGAGTGAAAACAACCTAATGTATAAATAACCAAATTAACATTTTTTTTTTTTCAAGAGGGTTGAAAATTGTCTCCAGGAAAAGTTCAGGGAGGCACATTGTAATTATGTGACCAGATGTTGCCGTGATGGAAGAACAAGTACCTCTCACCCATGAAATACAGGGAATTGTGAAATCACTCATTACCTCCTCAGCGATTCAGAGTGTTCTGCTTCTGCGTCGCTGAGCAGGCAAGGGCAAAATGTATTTTATCGGGACGCGGCTGTCACTTTCTCAGTGTTAGCGAGCAATGTGTCTATCTGGGCTTGTTAATTTACAAGTCTGTAGCACAGTGGATCACCTCACTATGAGCCCCTATCCACGAGTGACCTGACACTTGAACTAATGGATGTATAGGATTTTTTCATTGACTGCAGATTATGCCATTCATACATGATACTGTTAGTAATAGGGCCCTATCATACATCATGCAAGTGTTTTTTGTGCTTGTTTCAGCCTGACGCTGTTATTTTCACGTCTTGCGCCACGTTGTTTAAATAGCAAATGCATTTGCACCCATTTGTGCCCCCCAACAAAAACCTGGTCTAAAGCCAATAGGCGGGTACACAATGCGTGTATACTCTGCTTATTACACACACAGGGACGTGCAGTAGCACACAAACATGCCAAATATTAAAAATAAAAGGATTACAATGCTGCGCATGAGCAGATCCGTTTCCTCACTAGAAAAGCATTCAGTTTTTCCGCTTGCAAATTCCGGCATGTAAATAGCGAATCCGCCATGGCGCGAGCGCAACTGGCTTTTAAAGGGAATGGGAGATGAGACTCTGATTGGTTTGTTGTACGTTACGCTCAACACACACCCATTACTCATTAAGAGAAAAGGGACAACCCTTTTAGACCATTCGCGGGGCGCACAGACCATTTTTCCCGTCGTTAAATTAGCAAAAGTGGATTCGGACACGACCTAACAGCACTTTCACCGTTTTAGTGAGTTGAATTTGTACCGACTATGCAGAATTGTAAGTTGAACTGTTAAATTTTTATTTAAGGCGAAAGAATTTAAATGAAAGGAAATTCATTGCACTGCTGTTGGTTTTAAATAAGACATTTCATTTCCAGTATTTATTACTTATAAATGTAGTTAAATGCTCTATATAGGGGTACTTCCAGAAATAGTAGATTGTCAATGTTTGAAATGCCACCTATAGAAACGTGTATTTGAACATGGATGGTTAGAACACTTGTGTGGTTATTGCTCATTATACAGTTTTATAAAATTTTGTTGCAGTATTTTCTTTTTATAAAGTTTTATAATCTGAAATCATTGTGGTGGACACATTGTTTCACAAATCTTTTGATGGATGTTAATTGTTTTCACTGTAGCCTGCTAAACAAAGATTAGAGAAATATGTCTGACAACAATGTAAATAATTTATGAAACATATGGGGAATAAATAAGCATGATTACTCAATCTACTGTAAAGTAATTATTGATGTTTTGTCACAAAACTTGTGAGCTGAAAGGGAGCAAATTCTTAAATTCTCAATTTTTACTAACCAAGTCTCTGTTTAATTATTATTATTAAATAATAATAAAAAAAATAATAATAATGAAGAATACCCAAATGGTAAAAGGCAAAGAGAATATGTCACAAACATAATGGGGTTGTTCAAGGTGATGTGCCTGGGTGATGAGGGCAGTCAGTTTGCATAGGAAGAGCTGTTCTCTAAGAAGGTGAATGTCATCACCCCTCTCAGGAGTATGTCACTCTCTAACGTAGATGCCACCTTTCATTTGAGAGAGGAAGGTCATCTATAAATATTTCAGTCCCCATTTTTGTCATAATGCCCCCTCTTTTGACATCCCTGATTTTTTTTTAAACATTCTGAACCCAATTACATTTCTTGTGTATATATTTTCAAGCGGCTGTTAAAAATATTATATCTATATCAAATTTTAAGTAAAAACGAATTACATTTTAATTGTCTTATTTGAATCCTAACAAAAAGTGTACAGGTGTCACAAACACAGGAGGAGACAGACAGGTTTAGGTGCACACAGTGTTTATTAAAAGCAGAGTTGAGGTGGAACAACGGGAACCAGGTGATGGTGAGAGGATGGTGACTTAGCTGGCGATGACTGAAGTGGATTCTCTGTACAGGTGACGAGTGAACACGTAGACAGGCGATCTGGATCAGGAAGACGGACAGGAGACTGGATAAGACGATCTCAGGTGAGTAGATTGGTATGGAGTCTGACATAAAGCAGTGTATACTGCAACGAGACCAGACATGGAGTGAACGGGGCATATAAAGTGGGTGTTGATGAGGGAGTGCAGGTGCAGCGGGTCAGTACTCTGGTGATTGTGAACGAGTGGGCGGGTCCTGGTGATTGAGTGATGATTGGGGCCCCATTTACACGTACATGGTTATTTTGAAAAACTGAGACATTTGCCTTCGTTTGTAACCGCAAAACGAGAGCAAACGGAGATGGAGAATTCACCTCTGAAAATGATTCTTTCTAAAAACTGGAGATTTTGGAAAACTTCGTTAGCACGTTTGCTTGTAAACTGAGAAAAACTGAGTTTTAGGCAGCCGACGTCACAGTATGCTGCAGAACTTGCATCTGCGTCAAAAGTGCGACCCATGTTTCGGGATTCTGATTGGCTAACGTGGGTTTGAGCTTCCCGTTACACTGCCACCTACAGGTTTGGCATGCTCTTGACGCCATATATACATGGTTCGTGTAAACGAACACTTTTCTGAAAACTGACAGGTGTGCACAATGTTATTTTTGAAAACAGAGAGGGTGAAATGTCCGTTTATGAAAATAGCCGGCCATGTGTAAACGTAGCCTGGGGCTGTGACGTGTGGCTGACTCTGTGGCAATAAGTGGCATATTGTAAACATTTTATTTCAGTTTGTGAATGAATTGAATAACTTGATCTAACTTGATATAAAATTGAAACAATTTTGGAAAAAGCTGATAAAATGTCCATATACATATGTGTAAAATAAATAAATAATATGTACCTTTAAGAACTCCCCAACCTTTGGTTTTGACTCAAGTTGATATAAGCCTTAATTAGACAAAATTCACATCCATGTCAATATAAAATTTAATTGAGGCTCTCAACTTTGAGATAAATAACAAAACGCATTGAAAAAGAAAAACAGCATTAAACAATTGCATGCGGCAACATAAGCTCCCAACGACATTGAATGCACTTAAAACAAAAGGCATTTGAACTCTCTGAGGTTATGTGAGGAAAGATGAAATCGAAATTTCAGGTAATTCATTGCCCTCCCTGTCCTTATCCCTTTGTGGCAGTCAATTTGATTAAATTCTTGCTTACCACAGTGGCGGAGAGCATAAAACAATGAGGAGCCCTGTGTAGGGGAGAAAATAGCCTCTTAGGGAGATGATATGGATCTCATTTTGTATTTACAGTGTGGCTGTTTCAGTGTGGAACACATCCAAATAATCATGGCAGTGTTGTCAGCACCTTTGCCCAGGTACAGCGATTCAGTAATGTCAGTCCAAATGTAGCTATTCTATAGGAACTTCATAAATACAGCATATATGTATGAGGCTTGAAGATAAAAAAGCATATAACAACACAGAACTTGCTGTGTGTGGCCATGATGCTGTAACAGCTAGCCTAATCTGTTTCTATTTCCTTTGCAAAGGACTTTTATTTTGTTAGTTCCATTTCCCTGTATCTTAATTCCAGTTTTATTTGTTGTTAATAAAGTGTAAAGGGCTGCATTTAGATCCCCCTCTCGTCCTTTGCATCGCTATGCCTGACCAGCCATGACAGAACACAGGACCAAGACGGGACTTAGGTCATTGGTTGCCCTGGAAAGAGAACACTCTGACGGAATGTTCTTTAGTTGATGCCAATGGGGAACTCCAACTGGTGGCGTTGTGGCTAGTGGGTTCCCCCTGACAGTGGGGGTGGTCGGGGCGTACATTGACTTCACAATCTTCCACTCTCCGTGTTCCAGGGCCAGAGGATGTCCCAAACCAAGCCCCCACGCCTGCCACGGACCCAGAGTCTGAGCCAAAGTCCACCACAGACCCAGTGCCAGAGCCCACGCCCACCTCGCTCGTCGACCCATCAGCTCCACCATGGCCCATTGCTCCTTTGACTCCTCCATGGTCTTTCGGCCTTTAGGCTCTGCCAGGGTACTTTATCCCTCCGGCTCCATTTTGGTCAGACATCACTCTGGTTTTGTCTCAGCCCTTCACTCATTCGATGAGCTATCTCTCCATCTTCACCCTAGTCTTTGATCCACCTGACTATTACTCGGTCTGCAGTTCCCCTGGTTCAGCCCTGATCAACACAATGGAGGGCTCCGCTATGGACCTTCAGCCCTCAAGTGTTGTCAGGACAGGGTGAATTTTCTTATTCTCTGTGGCCTCCCCTACCATCCCCTCAGTGGTTCCTTCCTCCGTTGGCTCCTCTTCGGTGTTTCTCTCTACCGGTCCCTTCCTGGATTCTTTCTCCCAGTATTTTGTTTACAAGAGGTAAAGTTTAATCTCAATATTGCTTAAATTTCTTTATAATTGCATTAAAAGGGTGCATGTCACACCTTCTGTGTGAACGCAAACACGTCCTGGGATTGATGCCGGGATCGATGCCGGGATGGGGACCTAGTAACATTGCTGGGATCAGTCCCGGAACGCACCCTGTGTGAACAAAAGCCAGGACCAATGCTGTAAGGGGTGTGTCGTAGTGATGACGCACGTGCCATCACGCGACTCTGTTGCTCTTAGAAGAAATTTTGTGTTTGTCATCAAAAAAGAAAGAACGCAAAAATGTCTGTAAACTGGAATGAAGCAGAGACCAGGGAGATCCTTACTATCCGCGCTGAAGCTGAGATCGTTCGCCAGCTTTGTGGAACGGTACGCGATGCGTTAGTGTACATGTTTTCGATGCGTACGTTACACGTCACATCCTGACGTAATGTGTCTTTACGGGATGTGTGTGAATGCACTCACAGATTCCGAGAAAACCACTGGTAGTGTGAATGAACCAAAATCAAACGATCCCGGGACAAATCCCAGGACACATTATCCGTGTATTTTCCGGAATCCCTTTGTGAAAGGGGCTTAAGTAACTTTGCAACTACATGTCAACTAACTCTCATTATAGTATTAGTAGACTGTCTGCTTAATATCTCCTAACTCTTTATTTTGATGGTCCTCCTACAGACATTCTACTGACCGTAAGTAACTTTGCTAGTACATGTCAACTTATTCTAACCCACCAGTCTACTCTACTAACACTCTAATGAGAGTTAGTAGACATGTAGGTGCAACGTTACTTATAGTCAACAGAATGCATTAAAGGGGTGGTATAATGCCCTTTTCACAAGATGTAAAATAAGTCTTTGATGTCCCCAGAGTGTGTATGTGAAGTTTTAGCTCAAAATACCCCACAGATATTTTTATATAGCATGTTAAAGTTGTCACTTTTTGAGAGTGAGCAAAAACACACCGTTTTTGTGTCTGTACTAATACATGCAAATGAGTTTCTGCTCCCAGCACAGAGGGCGGAGCTTCAACAGCTTGTGTCCTTTTATCTCACACAGACATGCACTGAAAATGTGAAAAACTTTTAGCCTTTTATGTTCAAACCGGAGTCAGAAACATGGAGAGACTCAAGAAGAAGTGACAACATGTAACAACCTTTCTGAATGGTTAGTTGACTAATTTATGTAGCTTATGTGTGGTTATCTTCTAGTCATTGATTAGCATATTCTGTCTTGATAATCTATAAATCACGTTCTCGGGGGCGGGTTTATGTAAATGTTCAGGTTAGTGATGTCACTAACCCGGGGGGGGGGTTAGTGTTGTGTAGTCCATACCAGCCGTTTGTTGTAGTCCTTTAAAAGCAATTTCTTTAAAAGCAAATATCTCCCTTTCCTTTGAACTTTGAGCTTTGTAACTTTGCAGATGTTGTTTATGCTCAAACAGCAACATTACACACTAACTATAGTTAGTAAAGTTAAATCATATTCAACCACCCCTTTAAAGGGACCATCAAAATAAAGTGAAACCATGTATTCTTTTATGAATTAAGTAGACAGGACTATGGAAACTGTAGGAGACCACAATGAATGAGGTTTTTTGACAGCATAATGTGAACATGATTGTTGTCTCTATATTCAGGGCAATTTAACATTTAAATCAAATCCACAGTACTTAAACCTGACATTCTGGCACTCTGACAGTTTGACAATCTGGATTTCTCAGTTTAACCATCAGCTGCTTTGTCTTTGACTGACTGAACTCAGGGAGGAGGTCTTTAATGTCTGCCGTTCCCTAGGGACCTCTTGTCTTGTGATTAACAGCCTTGGTTGTGTCTGCAAAAAAGCCATCCATCTGTCCTCATACACTCCATCTCGCTTTGCAAGCCCAGCCCAGTGCCAGTCTGAATTATTATCACACAGTGGCTTTGATAAGTTGCTGTCTCTTGCACTGAGGGCAGAGGCACATGTGATGTTTAGCTGATCGATATATTTCCACCCAGTCATCAGTGAAGTGCATATTTGCAAATGTTTGGAGTGTTTGCAGCTAACCTGCTGGCAGTGGTTGCTCTTGGAAGCATTTTAGAAAATAACAAATTACATCGCTGAGTCTTGATTTATTTTTTTATGTTTTTGAGGCTGCAATAGGTGATTTCTGAGAAAAACTGTTAATATTTGAAATCAAACAAACTCGCCCCTCCCTTCATTGCTCCGCCCCCAAAATGCACAAACACGCAGTGCAAGAGTGGATGTCTCTTTATTATAGCAAAATAATGCTTCATGTAAAATAAAGCGAAGATGACGAGCAAGGAAGAACAAAAAATGAACATACAGTACATGAGTATATTCAAGCAAGAGTTGGTTGTTACTATTACACTCTAAACAAAAATGGTGCTAAATAGCACTAAAAGTGGTTCATTGGCTTGTAATCATAGGGGAACCACTTTAAGTGCCATATAGCACCTACCTTTGTCAAATGGTGCTATGTAGAACCATAAGAGGTGCCATATAGCACCTTAACCACCCCAAAGAACCGCTAAAGAACCGCTGAAGAACCAAACTGGGCTTAACAGGTTCTTTAAATGGTAGTGGTGCTATATAGCACCTTAACCACCGCAAAGAACCGCTGAAGAACCATTTTTTTTTTTGTGTGTATAGCTAACATTTCAACAATAGCATATCTTGGTTCTGTGAAACAGTAAACTTAATGTTACACACATCCTCTGCGTCCGTTTTCAGGCCTTCTGGCTTAAGTCTCCCCAGCTCTGGAAAGCTTTTCTAATATCAACACAGGTCCTAAAGCACTTGCCTGAACTCTTCTTTTTCCAGTGATATTCCTCTGACCTTTTCTTTTTTGTATTGTCTCTCAACCATCACTCTTTCTGCAGTCTTTGTTCAAATCTCCCTGTTGTTCTTATTCCTAACCCAGCTGATTCATAGGTAATGCAATTTAAATTTAATTGTACACTATTGAAAAGTAGTGATTCAAGATTCTTCTTGTTTAGATTTTCTGGAGTAACTAAAAATGGCATATACAGTATAATAGTAATGCAACTTCTGTATACATTTTGTTTCAATGTCGACAACACTTTTTGGATTATATATCTGTAAACCATAAGTAAAGCTTCTTCAAATGACTATAATTTTTTCACCCCATAGCTCATTTTAACTTAACTAAACTTGATATCCCCTATTCTGTATTACTAATTCACCTTTCCAAGTACATTTAACAAAAAGTTAAAAAAGGGAAAGTTGTAACCAGATTTGTAGGCTTATTATCATCAATCTGTGTAATTTGAATAAAAACAATTGTTTTAGTGAAACACAAACACATTTCATTTGATATCATAATGCAGAACATTTGACATATTTCATTTCTGAAAAAAAAAATGAATTTCTGAACTGCAATAATCAGTACTGCATTTTGGTGTCTTTGCCTTGTCATTTAGGTTATTGTAGGTGGTACTGATGTGGGAATCCAATTTACCTGTCCATGAAATAGAAAACTATAGTTTATGGTTCTAGATTCATGGAATGATTTTATGGCTCTGCAGTGACTTGATTTAAGAGAATTCTTTTAAATCCCCTCGAGACAAAAACAACCAGGTCCAGGTGAACAAGATATATAAGAACCAGAGGGGTAATCATGCTACACTCCCTGGATGATTGCTTTTGCACACAGCATAACAACTTCCATCAACGTCCAATGGCAATTGATTGCGGAATTGCATTATGAAAACATAACTTTGCGAATTGATTCGCTAAAAAGTGTCAGACACAAACGATTAGCTCTGTGTGCCTAGAGGCTTATGGATTATGATGTATACTTTGCTTGCCCCCGAAACACTATCAGAGTTTACCTTCAATTTGTCATGAGGATGTGTTCAGGGATGACAATAGGCAGATAATTTCTTCTCAATGATTTTGTAAAGCATCAGACTTTTTCAGCATGAACAATTGGCACTCAGAATACAGATACCATGCTGTTCCTTGCTGCGCTGTTGCATTTACATAAGCAGCGGTTTGATAAATGACTGTGCATTGGCCTGATGACCCAGTCGAATACGCAGCCCTATTATATTTAAAGGAGAGCGCTACATGTCTAGCTTTACATTCCCGGGAGATGAGGCACCCACAGTGCTGGGAAATGACTGAAAGTCAGAACTTAACCAATGAGATCATTTAGAAAGTGCCCTATATTCTTTTGTGAAAAGTTGCTCCTTTTTTTATTTATTTTCTAAGTTCCCCCTCTTCATTATGTTGTCCTATTCAGGTTATCTGGATAAGTGGCTGCATTCTTGTTCCATTTCTAAGAATCATCTTTCTCGTTTTTAGTTAAGCTGTATGTATTTGCATATGGTGGCACATGGTGTGTGTGTGTATCTCTGGCACTCAGCTTGTGTTCGACTTGTGGCATTACCTCCAGATCATGAAGGTTATAGTGAAGAAGAAAAAAGGTTAGCTGACAGAAACTGTACTTAACATGCTGGAGCCATACAGTAAAAGCACCCTAAGCCTGCCTGACAAGCAAAAGACAAGCTAACCATATCCTTCCTATCTCCTCCACACCTGCCCACAACCCTGAGCTTCAACACATTCTTATTCATATTCCACACACTTGTGGGCACACACTCACAATACTTGTCTAGGGCTGCATATTCCCATGAAAATTCATGCAGTGGCTCTAGTAGGCCTGTGATCATTCCAGTCAGTCTGGGAGATTTCATCCGACAGATTCCTTTTTTTTTTTATCATATGAGAGGAACCACCTGTTAAACATTTATAGCTTGAGCTCCGTGCCTGGAATTCTGGCCAATTAGAAGGAAAAAACAATGCATGGCTGCATCTCCATTCAGTGAAAATAAGAAAAGAAAATTGACACACCTGCTACCCATGAGTGAAACAATGTACAATTTGACATTAAATTCAGTTATGTTGAGCATGTTAGACTGGTTATGCTTAAAGATTAAGTCATTTCTCATTTAGGTGGACCAGTCAGTTTACTGGTTGATGCCAGTTAGCTTGTCTTTTTAATCTGTCCTTTGCAAAAGATGGGTTCTTTTGTAGGGATAATTGTGTGAGAAAGACCACTGTCTGTTTTGTTTTGTATCTGTCATAAGCATGTGAAGTTTAACAATGAGTAATGGATTGGATGGAGGAGCATTGGGAGCACTTGCTAGTCAAGTCAATTCATCTTTATTTATATAGCGCTTTTTACAATACAGATTGTTTCAAAGCAGCTTTACGGTGATATTAGGAAAATAATGCAACAAAGTTTGTTTTTTGCTGTAAAGCAGCACTAGCAGAAAATAGCGTCATAGTCCAGCTTAAGTTCAGCGATGGTTCATTTTTGCTGTAAAAAAGTTAATATATAGCCGCTCTGGAGAAAACAGTGATGTCATCGTCCAGCTCAGTTCAGTTCTCATATAATGGTGTCAAGGCAGGCAGATCATTAATATTGTTGAATATTAAGTGCCCCCAACTAAGCAACCAAAAGCCAAAGACGACAAAGGCGACAGTGGCAAGGAATCAAAAGTTCTCATCTGGCCAACAAATGAACAGTGTATGATTATGATTCAGGCAACATTACAGGTCAGAAGTCAGATTGGATCGGAACATTTAGAAAAGTTATCCAGCTCCATCAGGTTGAAGGTCGGAGACGGGTTTGTTGAGGATCAGTGCCGATGGCTGTCGTGTCGATGAGGCCTTCACAGGGGAGAGTCTAGTTGACACAATCTCTGCTGACACTTCAGGGCAGCGTTGTGGTCGAGATACGGCCCGGATCTGGCTGACTACATCATGCGTTGTGGTCATGACTAGGCGCAGGTCCACCATCTGATCTGGATACAAGTGGTGTGGTAATGGCACTCAGGAAAGAATTCAAGCGGCAGCCAGGCTGAGGAAAGAGAGGCATGACCAGTAGGCCACAGGAACAAAATACAAGATGTGTGGAGTTCGATAAAGTATAAAGTGGTTCGAGTGCCTACTGAGGGGGAGATGTCTATTCTATCACCCCTTTAGATAAGCTTACATAGGTAAAACGGGTGCATCGTACTATTTTGAAGCCTGTCCCTGATGTTTCACCTTTAATCCATCTTCCATGTACTGGCCTTGAGTCTATGCGATTTGATAACACTAGAATTGAAAAATAAACAGTGGATGGACAGTGTTGGATTTGTGTCCCACTGTCAGAGGAGAATCCATCCACTATTGTGCCAGTCCCAGCTGTCCCCCCTCCTGGCTACACGGAGTAAGTATTTGGTCCATTGTGCCCTGATGGCTTGCAAGAGGTCTTAGGTCAGATGGCCAATTGGTTACCTTCTGTTGGCATGGGGTCACCGGGCACTGGAGCGATTTCCTTTGGAGATTGGCATGAGAAACAGCAGGGAGACATTTCAATCCTCATCACGTGCCTAGGGCTGTGGGTATTCGTGCGAGGGGGGCTGCGACTTTTTTCCCTTGTCATAGCGAGGGGGTGACTGTTATTTTATGCCCTGGATTTAGCTCGTTTGTCAAGATGTTCGAACCTGGAAGAGAAGGGGGGTCTGTGTGGATTGTGAAGATGGGAATAAATAAGAATTGCAGGGCTTACCTATTTGTTTTGACCTATAAATAGCCTGAGGTTGGGTAGGATTTATAATTTTCTGACCTTTTTCCATTGACTTCCGGTGTTGTGACCCTGAAGCATCATATATAGGTATTATGAGTGTGGCATTTGAGTTGAAGCTTTTTGTTGAGTTTTTGGAGAGTAAGAGAACGTCTCAAGTTATGCATAATAACCATGGTTCCCTGAGAGGGGAATGAGATGCCGCATCAGCTGATGCAATGGGGATATGTCCCGCAGGACCCAGTGTCTGAGGCACGTGTACCAACTAGCCAATCATGGCCAGTGCAGTGATGATGTCGAAAGGTGCTCCCCAGCGTATAAAAAGGGCACCTGGAAACATGTAATCAGCAACTGAACAGTTTCAGTCAGCCAACGAGTGGAAACGGACTGCACAACGTTGGGGAAAGAGCATAACCTCACTTAATTCCCAGATATCTGGGGAAGGTGAAAGAGAATATCATTATCATTGACAATCATCTCAAATATCTGTCAGCTCTACTTCTGAATATATTACCAGGGAGCCAAACACCCAGTGCCAGCTCGACCTGACGCCAGCCACCCTCCCAGCCCCTTTTTTTTATTATCCTATATTCTCAAGCCACACTCGCCTTCTGCTCTTCTCTCCAGGAACTTGTCCCTTGCAAGTGCTCAGACAGCCTAGGAGGAGCTTGCACCCGGCGAGGAATGAATTTCCCAACTGCGCCCGCGCCTCTCTGTTCATTATCGTCTCAATGGCAACGGCGAACAGTCAACTGACTTCCGGAAAAGGGGAAGTAACCAATGACATTTGAGGTTATTAAAACAGTAAGTCCCACCCCTCGACTGCCAAAAATAAAAGTGTTTGAGCGAGCAAAAGCAGCAAGCGAGTGGAGATCAAGCGTGAGAGCATGGGGAATGATCATGCGCGTGCGGGCTTGTATTACGTGCAGAGGAGATGTCATGTGCGCGCGCAGGGTTTGAATGAGCTTGTGAGTTCCCACGTGTAGAGCTGTTATCCTCTCGCGAATGTCATTTACTGCGTGCGCCAGCATCAGTTGTGCGCTCCGTTAATTTTGTCATTGATTTTTCCGCCATATGGAACTCTTGAATGTGAGTGCGTGAGCTGTTAATTTCGGGGTTGAGGATACTGTTGTAGCGAATTAGCTCAAATGAGGGGAATATATAATTAATAATTAATCCTACTGGTTATGATCAATTATTACCTACACATTTTAAATCGCCCAAAAAGGGTATACATAGCCCGTATATTTGTATCTCTATATATAGATAATTAACCACAACGAATTATAATACATTTTGTATAAACAGATAGGCTATAGATCATATTTAAGAATAACCTACAGAATTAATTTCACATCGAATAATCCGTTCGTCCACCGAACCGACCATACAATCTTCTTATAAACTCCTGTTCCATAAGATTATTAACCTGTAGGCTACTCAACAATATAAAGCTTGTAGCTTAAGATCACACATTTAAGAGACTTTGTTCGGTGAGCAGCAGACAGAGACAATCAAGCGTATAATGGGTTTTAATAAATGAAACTAAAAACATACAACTGCATTTAAACAAAGACTTATAATAACAGAATAACGAAAGTAAAGAAAGAAAGAACAGAATGGCAAAATATCACAAACAGTTAACCTTTGAGAGCCAGCAAAGAATCAAATCACCTTAAAGCAGGGGCAGACAACCTTAAACGTATTTAAATCTCGATAGAAATAATACTTGCATGGATCTTTGGTGCAGAGCAAGAATGCATGTGTGTGAGTGTCCGTTCTCGGTGTGTCCGTTAGTTTGAAGCGTTCTTTCGGTTCTGCCAGAGCACGTGTTGTTCGTGGGAAGTTCAAATGGTTTACTTGTAAGCAAATGTAGCGTTGCGGTACGAGGGTAAGAGAATTGAGAGGTTTACCACACTTTTAACAGAAATGGCAATATATGATCGACTACGCCACCCCGGAAAACAGCCCTAAGGGCACACAGATTCGTTTGGAATGAGTGGGTGGAACATGAGCCATATAAATAGAAAAGTTTTATTTTCTCATCAAGGTTGAATAAATAGTTGGAAATTCAATGTTAAAAACTCTTACACTGGCATTATAATATGATGAACACCATCAATCAGAATCTACTCAAATACACACACACAACAAATAACACTCAATTTAAAGACACTCATCACTCAAGAGCAGAGGTATCTGGAGGTAAGGGCCAGCTGCCAAATTAGAAAATTAAGGCCAAGTCCATTTCACTCAGAGACAGAGAGAGAGAGAGACAGAGAGACAGAGAGACAGAGAGACAGAGAGAGAACTGATGATGAGCACCGTCATCGTCCTTTAAGTGAATCGTAGTCCACACCTGTTTTTGGTGGACGGACCAATAAAAACCAGAAAACTTTGAGCGGGAGAGAGTCTCTTTGTTTCCTCTTGACAGCCTAATTTGCATGGTTTATGATTGTGTTAGAATTCGTCATTTCTACTCCAAAGAATGGTAAACATAGTATAATAAATGTTATGGTAACCTACTGTGGCATGAAGAGGAGTTACTAGAGATCTAATGTAATGACTATGCCACCTGGGAATTCTCAACCCAGGAAAACCAACCAAATAAATAGGCTGCACAGATTTATTCCCTTAATAGGACCAGAGACGTGGATGAATAAATAATTACTTTTTTTTTTATTAAAGGACACAAGTGTAATAAATAGGACAAGACAAAGACAATACAAGGAAAATGTTCAAAATAATACTACAGCGCTAAATAGCACAAACCTCACAACATCAATACAAAATAAATACACTTAGTCAAAAGAACAGCACTCAAAAATAATCAGACAACAGGACTGAGTGAGGCCAGCAGGGGGAGACTCAATGAGCACCACAATACTCAGTAAGTAGAACAAAAAAATGCAAAACAACAACAAAATTAGAATCACCTTCACACACTGGTGCCCATGCACAGCACAAAAATAATCCACAAGTCAAGCCCCACCCTTTTTTGTTTTTGGATACTCGAATGAAATCAAACGACAAAACGCATACATAGAATAATTAAATATGGTAGAAACACGAATACAAAAAAAAAAAAAAATTAGCTAAACAAACATAAAAAAAATAAAAAAATAAATACAATTACTAAACAAGACACAACCCTCTCCTTGTAAACGCATACACACAAGCACGTAGCCTACACGCACACACTAAAATGGCAGGGCGGCAATATTCCTCCTGTCAACCTGCATACGCAATTAAAGCACTAACAGTTTCTTGTTCGGCCGCAGCCAGAGTGGAATGAAATTGAAGCAAGTCCTTTCGTGTTAATATCTAGTTGAGACAGCAGCAAAACAGCAGCGCTCCGTAATCAATGAGCGAAAGTCGGGTAACCCCAGCAACAGAATCCTCCCGCTACTTGGCAGAATACACTGCACTTCTGAAACGACAACTTTAAAAGACATATCACAGAGCATGACGCATATACAAATAACCTGCATACTTGGGTGCGAGGAATCCCAGTCACGGCAATCCGAAGTGCGAAATCAATGCGCACGCTGTAAATAGAACAGAAGGCATTTTGATTCACCCACTGCCCTATAAAGGAAAGATAAATGCTATAAACAACCGCGTTCCTACCTGTGGAGAGTCTACACAAGAACGCCAGCCGTGGAAAACTGTACTCGACATGCCACATGCCATACGAGGTACCAAACAGACAAATTTCCCGCATGCCACTCAGCATGCGGAACCGGAAAAACAAGGAAGAAGCTCCGTGACGTGATTCGTTACCAAGCAGACTATATGCTCCGCCTTTAGCTGTGATAGGCCTAATAAATAGACCTGAAGCAACCAATAGTAGCCCGAAGCCAAACATCTATACTGCCACACTACAATACATATTTAGCTTAGGCAAACCGAAAGGTTTAATTCGGTACCAAGATAGATATGTCTGGAAGATACAAAGATAGAGATACATTCTTATTCTTGGAAATAAGCACTTAGAGTTCAACTAACACAACTAGAAAGTCATAACTAGGCTAATATATATGTGGAAGACATACATGCATACAGGAATATATCATACATTTTGGAATGACTTATATTCTGAGTTAAATGCAAATAATGTTTGTGTATGTGTATTGTAGCGTCTCGGAGAGGACTCTCCTGCAACCTGGACTGCTTGCTTGTCGAGAGGGGAGTTGGGGGGATTACGATCTGTTTGAAGCTCACAAAGGGGTTCGGAGGTGTTTCTGTTTAATCTCTATCATGCCACAAACGTGTCAAAGGGAGCAATTCGATCCAGACTCATTGGCACTAAGCTGTGATTTACATGAAATTAGTCAATAGGTTAAAAGCTTTCTGAATCTGAGAATGAGTCAGTCATTATGATTTCATCCATACGCTACACTGTGTTTATCCAAATAGCAGTGAGGATCATTTATCAGGCTGAATTTATTTTTGTTCACTTTTGGAGTATGACACAGGTATGTGTGTGTGTTGGATTGTTATGTTTTAAAGGTGATTAAAGTAATGCGGTCAGCCGCTGATTAATGTTCGGGGCTCAGACTCATTCTCCCAATTTAAATCTATCGCATTTCTTTAGCCAAGCATTCACATAATGCATCTCAAAACCATGTACTCCAGTTATATCAGATCAAATGCACATGATTATCTTTGTTTAATGTTTTGAACAGAAGCTACGCTAATTATTTTCCATTTGCTTTTCTGTTTTATCTTGGGATGCCCATCCCAAGGAAACTAGAAAGTACGTCATCTCCAGATTGGATCCAGTCTATTATGAAGACGTCATATGCCCCAATACCTGTGAAGAGATGGCATCAACTCCTGCGAAGACTTCAGATGATGTAAACTCTGAATCTACATGCACCAGTGCTAAATTTTCTATTATATCCTAATCATACAGTAGTTAACTACATGTATTCATAACTTAAGAGCTTACTGTTTCTGCCTTACATGAATACATTGTTTAAATTAATACATTATTAGCTAAATGCGTGATTTGTATATGTATATTTCTGAAATACATAACTTGACACAGACACCTCTGATGACAGATCACTCTAAATTGTAATGTAGACGTGCATTTTTTTAAACTATATGTATTGTGAAAATCGCTATACAAATAAATGTGAATTGAATTTATTTAAAGGATTGTGTATTTTAAATGCTTATGCGTTGAATTCATATAAACATGCATAGCGATGCGATCCTGTTTTATTTTATGTATGTTGACGTTTTGTATTTTATTCACTTAATTCAATCGCATTGTCAAAGATAGCAAGTTATACTCTTGTATTTGGTTTAAGTTTGTGATTTTAAAACCTGAGATAAGGTTGAGCCAACTGCTGAGGTTTATTTTGTGTTTTTGTTTAAAGGGGATTTTTAAAATCTGGGTCTTCCCCTTTCTTCACTGGATGGTGGCTTGAGTACATCGAAATGAGGGTGTAGAGTGATCTGTATTGTTCACTGCAATTATTTCAAGGTATTTTTTAGTGATTTAGATATCAGTGCATGTGTGGTGTGTGTGCCCGTGGGTTGTGGTCCAGTGACACTTTGCTTCTTTCTCTTCCCACAGGCCTGGTATAACCTTTACTATTTTAAGTGGTGGGTTGTGATTTTAATATTTTGATATAAGGTCCAGATATCCAAAATGTGATTTTAAGTTAAATTGGCTATTTATCCCAATCTATTATTGATGGTTGTTTTGTTAATAATAGTAGCCTACTTGAAGGTGACCTATCTGTTCTCTTTTGCTACTGGCTGTTGAACCTGTGTTGCTGACAACATTATTTCCTTGGGCATAGGTCTCCGGTGGCTTGGTCGGGAGTTAAGTGTGACCTTTTGATACAGCTCAGTCACATCTGCTTATGTTCTTCTGCTGAAACAGTTGTTTGAGTTCCTTCACATATGTGCTGTGTCAACACTAGTCTTAGCAACCAAAGTAACGTCTGAGCACTGCCATGTACACGTGTGTCATTTCCATGACCATTCTTAGATGAACATGACATGGGAAAGGAGTGAGGATGTAGTTCTGTGCTAAACTGAAATGACAGGGGAGATGGCAAGATGCCATGGCACATTAATAAGCAAAGAAGCAGATTTTTTCCCCCCTACTTTGTACTTTGAAACACCCAGACCTTCCATAATGTTTCAATGATGTTAGATCTGCTGGCTGGGTAAACCTCAGAAACTGTTTTTACCTCTTGAGAGCTAGGTTAAGATTTTAACTACAAAGAAATAATCAGGTCTAGTAACTCCCACTAGATTCTCGCATCATTAGGAGTCCCCTAAAGTTTTATAGTCAGCAGCAGATATTTTTGTTTTGCTGACATTTTTTGCTCATTCTTTATCAGTAACAGCATTCTTATATGGCAAACAGGGTTCAGTATGACTCAACAGAACATTTGTAAAAAAAAAAAAAAAAAACTCTGGCCACAGGTTTTGTGCTCCTTACACAAAATATGGTCATGTGTTTTTGTGTGATGGCCTTGGATACGAGCAGTTTCCGAATGGCATCCCTGCTGTAAATTCCAGGATTATGACTCTCATAATGCACAATTTTTTGTTGAGTTGAAAACACAGAGGTGCTGATTCAGTTCCATGTTAAAACTCTTTTGTGGCATTTTGCAATTATACATACCATGGAGATGATAAAAGTATTGTTTTCAAACACTTGCACTATGACACCCACTATCAAACGTTTGTGTTATCAAGCCGCTAAAATGAACGGCAAAACACAAACATTTCTGGTAGTTGGGGGCCTTAAGCACATTTTCGCGCAAATTCATCTAAAAGCGCCAGATTTGGCACAGATGTAGCTCAGGTCATACCGAAATGATTTAGCTAGGGCGCCGGAGCCAGCGACCCTCGGGGCCAAGATGGTGGCCAAATCCAATATGGCCGCCGCCCGAAAAGGGTCCCGGCTTTAACTTTTGAACCACATGAGTTACAAATACAAACTTGATATGTTTTTCAGCTTAATTGATCATGAGAAACACATAGGAATGTTTATATTTATGACCCAGTATATCTGGACCCCTCGATCCTCCAATTCCAATATGGCCGCTGTCCAAAAAAGCAGTTTGGGCTGTAGTATGGGGCCTTACACACCATTGTTCGCGCAAATTCATCTACAAGCACCAAATTTGGCACAGATGTAGCTGAGGGGATACTGAAATGATTTAGCCAGGGCGCCCGAGCCAATGGTCCCTGAGACCAAGATGGCGGCCAAATCCAATATGGCTGCCGCCTGAAAGGGTTTCGGCTATAGCTTTTGAGCCAAATGCGCTACAAATGAGGATGTGGTGTCTATGTTATGTTTATTGACCACAGGAAGTCCATTGGCATATTTATATTTATGCTTGTGTAAGTCTGGAACCTGTATTCTTTTCAAGACTGTGGTTGAAAATCCTTTTTTTTTTTACCACAACTTTGAAGGTTATTCTCAATGTTGATTCATTTCCTTATAGAAGTGAAATGGTTTTCAGTTTACCACAGGTGAATACATTTCAAAGTGTAATCATATAAGAAAAAATAAGACACAATTAATATTGCAAGGCAATATTTATATTATGTCAAATTGTTAAAATAATAATATAGTCAATTTTTCCAAAACTCTTAAAGGTTTGCTTAGCATAACAAAAAAACAGCAATAACATAAAAAACAACAGTGAATTCTCATGGTCTCTCACATGAATTATCATTATCACTCACAATCACCGGATCTCTCATTGTCTTCACCATCATTGTTTGTACAAGCACCCTCACATGCACATATAGAAGTGCAACGAACTCCGGCTTTACAGCACTTACAGTGCCCTCTACATGCTGTCTTGCAGCCACAGTGGAGGAGAATGGTGCAGGCTTTACTGGCGTCTCCGAGATTAGTCCAGTAAGGTTCCCAAGTCTTGCTCGTAGAGTCCAGAAACCATCCCCATGCATTAAACTCTGGGATATCTTGCTGGACAGCGGTTGCCTGATTCCAGTAGAAGCTGGCCTGCAGCAGTGCTCTTTTGATGTGCTGAATCAATGCAGCTTGGGTGGGTGGCAGGTTCTCGAGAGACTTGGTACCATTCGAGAAAAGGTGATGTCTAGCTTCATCTACACGGCTGGCACCACAGCTCTTGCTGTACATGATGACGACCATACGCTCCAGTCTTTGGACATGGACGTCATTGTTGATCTGTTCAGGCTCCAAGGTGAGAGTAACCAGAGATTCTGTGAGATCTGGTGTTGCCTCCCAAGCTGCCCATGCACTCTTTTTCCCATGGCACAGGAAGGCTGAGGTTGTGTCACAGCCTGTTAAAGCGTGGAAGAGTGGTAAGGCTAGTGACTTCTGGGGACCAAGATCCTTGCTGATTTCATGAGCAGGAATGTCCCTATAGTTTTTTTCCACCTGCAAAGCCGATCCAGAGCTCTGTGAGGCCGAGTGTGTTGAAGAAGCGGATGGCAAGGATGACAACATCGCTGTCGACAGTCCGGACAAATGCCTTTTTATGGCCATTGGCCCCAGCATGTGCAAGATGCAGGATTATTCTTGTATCTGCTTCTGGATGATTACAAGGCTGAAGGGCAGACATGTCATACCCTGGTCTGTTGGAGAGTAGAGCATCTTTCTTGGTGGAAAGGAGGAGTTTACCTGACATGCCATGCTTGGTTATCTCTTCACTGATATATCCAAATAGTTAGATATATAACAATATATCCAGTATATATATAATAGATATATCCAGTTACGTTTTGGAATTGGAGTTCTCCCATCTACTTTAGTTCTTGATCTGGTTCCTCTGCGTTGGTGAGTTTGTGTTTTGAGGTTCTCCTCTGGATATGTATCAAACACAATATCCAATCACGTGACAAATTCATAGCTCATGTGTGACCTCACAAACCCAGCAATATTGGTGTTAACGTAGTCATGGAATGTTTTTTCAGTAGTTGGCCGGACCATTTGGACCATGAGCTATGAATCTGTCACATGAGCTCATCATGTACAGCAAGAGCTGTGGTTCCAGCCGTGTAGATGAAGCTAGACATCACCTTTTCTCGAATGGTACCAAGTCTCTCGAGAACCTGCCACCCACCCAAGCTGCATTGATTCAGCACATCAAAAGAGCACTTCTGCAGGCCAGCTTCTACTGGAATCAGGCAACCGCTGTCCAGCAAGATATCCCAGAGTTTAATGCATGGGGATCGTTTCGGGACTCTACGAGCAAGACTTGGGAACCTTACTGGACTAATCTCAGAGACGCCAGTAAAGCCTGCACCATTCTCCTCCACTGTGGCTGCAAGACAGCATGTAGAGGGCACTGTAAGTGCTGTAAAGCCGGAGTTCGTTGCACTTCTATATGTGCATGTGAGGGTGCTTGTACAAACAATGATGGTGAAGACAATGAGAGATCCGGTGATTGTGAGTGATAATGATAATTCATGTGAGAGACCATGAGAATTCACTGTTGTTTTTTATGTTATTGCTGTTTTTTTGTTATGCTAAGCAAACCTTTAAGAGTTTTGGAAAAATTGACTATATTATTATTTTAACAATTTGACATAATATAAATATTGCCTTGCAATATTAATTGTGTCTTATTTTTTCTTATATGATTACACTTTGAAAT
The DNA here is from genome assembly GCA_021554675.1 of Leuciscus idus. NCBI lineage: Eukaryota > Metazoa > Chordata > Actinopteri > Cypriniformes > Leuciscidae > Leuciscus > Leuciscus idus. Next base: position 33,879,425 of record CM038627.1, on the reverse strand, counting down.
GTATTCACCTGTGGTAAACTGAAAACCATTTCACTTCTATAAGGAAATGAATCAACATTGAGAATAACCTTCAAAGTTGTGGTAAAAAAAAAAAGGATTTTCAACCACAGTCTTGAAAAGAATACAGGTTCCAGACTTACACAAGCATAAATATAAATATGCCAATGGACTTCCTGTGGTCAATAAACATAACATAGACACCACATCCTCATTTGTAGCGCATTTGGCTCAAAAGCTATAGCCGAAACCCTTTCAGGCGGCAGCCATATTGGATTTGGCCGCCATCTTGGTCTCAGGGACCATTGGCTCGGGCGCCCTGGCTAAATCATTTCAGTATCCCCTCAGCTACATCTGTGCCAAATTTGGTGCTTGTAGATGAATTTGCGCGAACAATGGTGTGTAAGGCCCCATACTACAGCCCAAACTGCTTTTTTGGACAGCGGCCATATTGGAATTGGAGGATCGAGGGGTCCAGATATACTGGGTCATAAATATAAACATTCCTATGTGTTTCTCATGATCAATTAAGCTGAAAAACATATCAAGTTTGTATTTGTAACTCATGTGGTTCAAAAGTTAAAGCCGGGACCCTTTTTGGGCGGCGGCCATATTGGATTTGGCCGCCATCTTGGCCCCGAGGGTCGCTGGCTCCGGCGCCCTAGCTAAATCATTTCGGTATGACCTGAGCTACATCTGTGCCAAATTTGGCGCTTTTAGATGAATTTGCGCGAAATTACCTATTTATGTGCTTAAGGCCCCCAACTATGGCCGAATTTCTGAAGATGACATCATGCACGTGCGTATTACGTATTCAGTCTATAGTGTTTCATCGCCATCTAATGGCCAGTCAGCAGAACACAGCGCATTTAGTCATTTTCGCAGATCCGTGTGAATGGAGACCGTTTTGACAATGGTGTCGTCTATATGTGGAAAATTTCTCAGTTTTAACCATATCTTTGTCATGTAAACGTACCCTTAGTAGTAGTTGTAATAGTAGTACTTGTTACTGATGGATCTACCATTCTGGTGCCAAAACCCCATAGAGGAAGTGCTGATTGTCTGTTCTTTTCTCTAGGTTGATCATACTGCTCATTGATGTTACCACATAAGCTATATGTTTTTTGGGACCTATTTTAACAATCTAAGCGTATCGGTCTAAAGCGCATGGCGCAAGTGCACATAGGGTGTAACACCATCAATGGGACAAAGTGTACGCGCGTTGTGAACCCGCCTATTCACCTTTTTCACGGGAAGCGAAACTACGAGTTATGCTTTGGGCGTGCGTGTAGGCAGGATGCTCAAAACTTCCGATTCGCAGCTTGACGCGTTAGGTGTCACAGGTCGGGGTGGGCCAAGCCAGACTGCACCCACCCCTGGAAACCGGGTACCACCTCGAGGAACGTGTCAAGGACCAGACAGACAAGGGAATAAAGGAATAACAGGTTTCTTTATTAAGTTAAGAGCAGTAATTTGAAAGATCCTAATATAAATTTTCTTCTTGTCACCAGAGGGAATTCGATGGCCCCCTAGACCGTAGAGGGGAGAACGATCGTGGCGGCCCTGCAACTCGTTGGAGAGGGATCAGAGGGAAACTCACACCGTCTAGGTAGGTCACTGGGTAAGTACTCTTTACAGGACTCAAGAGGAAGTCGTGGTTATACGGACCCCATTCGGACTGGAACCAGGTAAGTACTCATGGGCGGGAATGGAACAAGTCCCGGATGCTGCCCCAGAGGTAAGTACCCAGGGAGCGGTTGCCTCAGCCTCGGACGAAGCACAGGGACACAGGTGGCGAGCGGACCGGGCCAGAAGAGGAAACAGGTAAGTATATCCCGGTAGGTGTCCTTTATGCCAGACCAAGTAGAACGGGGGCCTTTAGCCGGGACATGAGGGAACCTTGGACAACAGGAAGACACTTCGATCGAGGCACGTGCCGCAGCTATTCCTTTTCCTTCTCAACAGGGGCAGCGGCTTGCAACGTAGGCATGGAGGGCTTCTCTCTTTCTGAACAGGGCGGAGGCCTTCAATGGGGCATGTGGGGACCACCAGGCGGAAGAACACTTTGAGCGAGACGCTCCCCTTCGGCTGTGTACTGCAACAATACAACAGGGTTCAACGGTTCAACGGTATAGTCAAGTCAAGTCAAGTTTATTTGTATAGCGCTTTTCACAATACAGATCGTATCAAAGCAGCTTCACAGTATTACATTTAAATAATACAACAAAGTTTGTTTCAAGAGGAATTTATTGATTGATAAAATTAAATTAAATATCCCCAAAATATCCCCAACTGAGCAAGCCAAAGGCAACAGTGGCAAGGAACCGAAAAACTCCATCAAGTGACCTAATGGTGTCCTAAAACTCCATCAGGTGACCTAATGGAGAAAAAAAACCTTGGGAGAACCCAGGCTCAGTCGGGGGCCAGTTCTCCTCTGGCATTTATGAGCTAGAGGCCGGATTGTAGTTTGAACTGTGGGATTATATGAATGCCTGGCTGAAGAGATGCGACTTTAATCTAGTTTTAAACTGGGAGAGCGAGTCTGAGCAACGAACAGTATCAGGAAGACTATTCCAGAGTTTTGGAGCCAAATGTGAAAATGCTCTCCCTCCTTTGGTGGTTCTGAATATCCTAGGTATGACCAAAAGCCTTGAATTTAGTGATCTTAAAGAGCGCGATGGATTATAGGGCGATAGAAGATCCTTTAAATAGACTGGAGCTAAGCCGTTTAGGGCTTTATAAGTCAGTAGCAATACCTTGTAATTAATACGGACCTTTATAGGTAACCAATGCAGTGATGATAAAATCGGTGTTATATGATCATATTTTCTTGATCTCGTAAGAACTCTAGCGGCGGCATTTTGGACTAACTGTAGCTTGTTTATTGTGGATGCAGGACAACCAGCTAATAAAGCATTACAGTAATCCAGTCTCGAGGTCATGAATGCATGAACTAACTTTTCTGCATCAGAAACTGATAGCATATTACGTAGCTTAGCAGTGTTTCTAAGGTGGAAAAAGGCTGTTTTTGTAACATATGAAATATGATTTTCAAAAGACAGGTTGCAATCGAGTATAACACCCAGGTCTTTTACTGTAGCGGATAAAGTAACAGGACATCCTATGATGTTAAAGTTGTATTGTGCGAGGTTTTGTGGGCGGTTTTTTGAACCGATAAGTATTACCTCTGTCTTGTCTGGATTTAATAAAAGAAAATTACGCGTCATCCAATCTTTTATATCTTTAACACACTCTGTCAATTTGGAAAATTTAGCGTTTTCATCCGGCCTTGATGAAATATATATTTGAGTGTCATCAGCATAACAATGGAAACTAATTCCATGTTTCCTTATAATATTTCCAAGTGGCATCATATATATTGAAAATAACAGAGGGCCTAACACAGATCCCTGCGGCACTCCATAGTTTACTGGAGTTATGATCGATTTTTCTCCATTTAAATAGACAAAATGGTAGCGGTCAGATAGGTATGATTTGAACCAGCTTAGTGCTTGTCCTTGAACACCAGTATAATTTTGTAGTCGATCTAAGAGTATTGTGTGATCTATAGTATCGAACGCAGCACTAAGATCAAGTAAAACTAGTATTGAGATACAGCCTTGGTCAGAAGCTAAAAGTAAATCATTTGTGATTTTAACGAGCGCAGTTTCAGTGCTATGATGCGGTCTGAATCCAGACTGAAACTTTTCATAGATATCATTTTGTTGCAAGAAAGAGCCCAGTTGAGCGGACACCACTTTTTCTAATATTTTAGACATAAATGGAAGATTTGAAATGGGTCTATAATTTGCTAGATTATTATGATCTAATTGTGGTTTCTTAATGAGAGGTTTTATAACTGCCAGTTTAAATGTTCTTGGAACATGACCTAAAGATAAAGACGAGTTAATATTGAGGAGAGGCTCTTCCACTACAGGTAACACTTCTTTCAGTAGTTTAGTTGGTATAGGATCTAATAAACATGTTGTTGTTTTAGATGAAGTGATAAGTTTATTTAACTCTTTTTGTTCTATAGTTGTAAAGCACTGTAATTGTTCTTGCGGGGTGATAATTGAAGCTGAATTATAAGGCGCGATTGAAGATTGAACGTTTACAATTGTGGTTCTGATGCTTTCTATTTTCTCAGTGAAGAAGTTCATGAAATCATTACTACTGAACTGTAACGGGATATTTTGTTCGGGTGACGTCTGTTTATTTGTTAGTTTAGCCACGGTGTTAAATAAAAACCTTGGATTATTTTGGTTGTTTTCTATTAGTTTGCGGAGGTGCTCAGCCCTGGCCGCTTTTAGGACCTTTTTATAACGTGACATACTGTCTTTCCACGCGATTCTAAAGACCTCTAAATTAGTTTGTTTCCATTTACGCTCTAAAATACGGGTTTCTCTCTTTAAAACATGCGTAGTATTGTTATACCATGGTGCTTTATTTTTCTCTCTGACCTTTTTTAATTTAATAGGTGCAACCACATCCAATGTTCTAGAGAGAATGGTGCTCATAGTGCTAGTTAGTTCTTCTAGTTCATCTGTTTGTTTGGGTTCAGGCAGCATTTGAGACAAATTAGATAAGCAATTTGAGAAATTATCTATGGTGGATGGAAGGATTGTTCTGCCTGGTCGATAACGCGGCGCTGCATGACATATTACAGCAGTACGTAATATGCAAGTTACCATGTAGTGATCAGTGACTTCATCACTTTGTGGAATGATATCTATATCGGTTGGATCGGTTCCATGTGATATAATTAAATCGAGTGTATGATTAAGACGATGTGTTGGTCCGATGACGTTTTGCTTGACCCCAAATGAATTTAATAAATCTGTAAACGCAGCTACTAACGCATCATTTGGATTATCTACGTGTATGTTAAAGTCTCCAACAATTAATGCTTTATCGACATTGACTAATAGGTCTGAGAGAAAATCTGCAAACTCTTTTAGGAAGTCAGCGTAAGGCCCTGGCGGTCTATATACGGTAGCCAAGGCTACCGTATATAGACCGCCAGGGCCTTACGCTGACTTCCTTGTGGTATACAAGCACTCGACAGTGATACCTTCTCTCTTTCTGAACAGGGCGGAGGCCTTCAATGGGGCATGTGGAGACCACCAGGCGGGGAGGACACTTTGAGCGAGACACTCCACTTCGGCTATGCGCTGTAACCAGGTAGCAGGATTTAACTATTCAACAGCATATGAAACATTCAGTTGAAATACCTTCTCTCTTTCTGAACAAGGCGGAGGCCTTCAATGGGGCATGTGGGGACCACCAGACGGAAGAACACTTTGAGCGAGACGCTCCCCTTCGACTGTGTACGGCAACAATACAACAGGGTTCAACGGTTCAACGGTATACAAGCACTCGACAGTGATACCTTCTCTCTTTCTGAACAGGGCAGAGGCCTTCAATAGGGCATGTGGAGACCACCAGGCGGGGAGGACACTTTGAGCGAGACACTCCACTTCGGCTGTGCGCTGTAACCAGGTAGCAGGGTTTAACTATTCAACAGCATATGAAACATTCAGTTGAAATACCTTCTCTCTTTCTGAACAGGGCGGAAGCTTTCGATGGGGCGTGTGAAGACCACCAAGCGGGGAGGATGCTTTAAGCGAGACACTTCACTTCAGCTGTACACTGTAACAATGCAACAGGATTTAACCATTCAACAGTAGATAAAACATTCAGCTGCAATACCTCCTCTCGTTCTGAACAGGGCAGCGGCTTTCGATAGGAGCGTGTGGAGACCACCAGGCAGAGAGGATGCTTTAAGCGAGACACTCCGCTTCAGCTGTACACTGTAACAATGTAGCAGGGTTTAACAGTTCAACAGCATATAAAACATTCAGCATTAACAGAGCCGGGCTGTCTCAAAATGGTAAGTTGGGCACTCGATATATCAAAACCTTCCTTGGAGACAGCGGGTGAAAGACTGTAAGGAGAGAGTGCACAGCAGACTACTATTACTTCTCCACACGATGAACTTCACTCCATAACACAAACCGTGTGAATCGTCACTTCAGGCACTGCATTCCACTCGCACACCGTGCATTCGGGCCAGCACTCACCCACCGGTCTTTCTCCCACCAGATCAACTCTCGTCTCTCGCAAGGGCTCAACTTCTCTCTGGAGACAGCAGAAGACGGGTGCAGCGATCGTCACACTCAGCGAGGAGCGGACAAAGGTTGGAGACAGATCAACAATTCACTCGGTGTACTAATTCACTCGTGCCACACACTTCCCAAACTCTCAACACCACTTCAGTGTTAGTGCATATAAACAACGAATCCAATACTCATCACTTTGCGTCTTTCCCACTGCTGACGATATTCCTTGGGTTTTCGCTGACAAATACTTCACTCTCTTCTCTCTACTTCTCAACTTCGATCTTCGCCCGCTTCACAGCCCAGCCTCAATAAAAGAACAACCCGTCGACAAAAACACAGTATCTCACGGGAGGAGAACCACGCGACAGTCTGCTTCCTCTCTATTTTTAAAGCCCCATCTCAATACGTGTCCCTCTCACACCACTCTCTGTAATTACTCCACACCTGCTGTCAATCGGGCAATTGGCCTTGCTGCCATGGCAACAGATTCGCAGTGCAATAGAGACGGGTGTCCACTGGAGGTCTCCACAACAACACTGCATCACAAGGACTTTAGTCTTTTCTCTACACCGTGACATACCCCCCTGCCATGGCAACAAGGCCAATTGCCCGATTGACAGCAGGTGTGGAGTAATTACAGAGAGTGTTGTGAGAGGGACACGTATTGAGATGGGGCTTTAAAAATAGAGAGGAAGCAGACTGTCGTGTGGTTCTCCTCCCGTGAGATACTGTGTTTTTGTCGACGGGTTGTTCTTTTATTGAGGCTGGGCTGTGAAGTGGGCGAAGATTGAAGTTGAGAAGTAGAGAGAAGAGAGTGAAGTATTTGTCAGCGAAAACCCAAGGAATATCGTCAGCAGTGGGAAAGACGCAAAGTGATGAGTATTGGATTCGTTGTTTATATGCACTAACACTGAAGTGGTGTTGAGAGTTTGGAAAGTGTGTGGCACGAGTGAATTAGTACACCGAGTGAATTGTTGATCTGTCTCCAACCTTTGTCCGCTCCTCGCTGAATGTGACGATCGCTGCACCTGTCTTCTGCTGTCTCCAGAGAGAAGTTGAGCCCTTGCGAGAGACGAGAGTTGATCTGGTGGGAGAAAGACCGGTGGGTGAGTGCTGGCCCGAATGCACGGTGTGCGAGTGGAATGCAGTGCCTGAAGTGACGATTCACACGGTTTGTGTTATGGAGTGAAGTTCATCGTGTGGAGAAGTAATAGTAGTCTGCTGTGCACTCTCTCCTTACAGTCTTTCACCCGCTGTCTCCAAGGAAGGTTTTGATATATCGAGTGCCCAACTTACCATTTTGAGACAGCCTGGCTCTGTTAATGCTGAATGTTTTATATGCTGTTGAACTGTTAAACCTTGCTACATTGTTACAGTGTACAGCTGAAGCGGAGTGTCTCGCTCAAAGTGTCCTCCCCGCCTGGTGGTCTCCACATGCCCTATTGAAGGCCTCTGCCCTGTTCAGAAAGAGAGAAGGTATCACTGTCGAGTGCTTGTATACCGTTGAACCGTTGAACCCTGTTGTATTGTTGCAGTACACAGTCGAAGGGAAGCGTCTCGCTCAAAGTGTTCTTCCGTCTGGTGGTCCCCACATGCCCCATTGAAGGCCTCTGCCTTGTTCAGAAAGAGAGAAGGTATTTCAACTGAATGTTTCATATGCTGTTGAATAGTTAAATCCTGCTACCTGGTTACAGCGCACAGCCGAAGTGGAGTGTCTCGCTCAAAGTGTCCTCCCCGCCTGGTGGTCTCCACATGCCCCATTGAAGGCCTCCGCCCTGTTCAGAAAGAGAGAAGGTATCACTGTCGAGTGCTTGTATACCGTTGAACCGTTGAACCCTGTTGTATTGTTGCAGTACACAGCCGAAGGGGAGCGTCTCGCTCAAAGTGTTCTTCCGCCTGGTGGTCCCCACATGCCCCATTGAAGGCCTCCGCCCTGTTCAGAAAGAGAGAAGCCCTCCATGCCTACGTTGCAAGCCGCTGCCCCTGTTGAGAAGGAAAAGGAATAGTTGCGGCACGTGCCTCGATCGAAGTGTCTTCCTGTTGTCCAAGGTTCCCTCACGTCCCGGCTAAAGGCCCCCGTTCTACTTGGTCTGGCATAAAGGACACCTACCGGGATATACTTACCTGTTTCCTCTTCTGGCCCGGTCCGCTCGCCACCTGTGTCCCTGTGCTTCGTCCGAGGCTGAGGCAACCGCTCCCTGGGTACTTACCTCTGGGGCAGCATCCGGGACTTGTTCCATTCCCGCCCATGAGTACTTACCTGGTTCCAGTCCGAATGGGGTCCGTATAACCACGACTTCCTCTTGAGTCCTGTAAAGAGTACTTACCCAGTGACCTACCTAGACGGTGTGAGTTTCCCTGGGCCGCCACGATCGTTCTCCCCTCTACGGTCCAGGGGGCCATCGAATTCCCTCTGGTGACAAGAAGAAGATTTTAATTAGGATCTTTCAAATTACTGCTCTTAACTTAATAAAGAAACCTGTTATTCCTTTATTCCCTTGTCTGTCTGGTCCTTGACACGTTCCTCGAGGTGGTACCCGGTTTCCAGGGGTGGGTGCAGTCTGGCTTGGCCCACCCCGACCTGTGACAATGTGACGATCGCTGCACCCGTCTTCTGCTGTCTCCGGAGAGAAGTTGAGCCCTTGTGAGAGACGAGAGTTGATCTGGTGGGAGAAAGACCGGTGGGTGAGTGCTGGCCCGAATGCACGGTGTGCGAGTGGAATGCAGTGCCTGAAGTGACGATTCACATGGTTTGTGTTATGGAGTGAAGTTCATCGTGTGGAGAAGTAATAGTAGTCTGCTGTGCACTCTCTCCTTACAGTCTTTATTGGACAGCTCTGAAACGAAGTTTGTAATCTGTTTTACTTCATTTTAATGTCCATAATGGCAACAAGCAATGACAACATTAGTTCGCGGTGGCAGCACGGGCAAGACTATTTAACGAAGAGCGTAAACAACGTGAATTTGTCTGTCCATCATCCTACGAAGTTGACAAGCGCCACCTCCTGGATTGATGATATGAAACAATGGTCATCAGTCACATATGTTGACATTCAATTATCTTGTTTTGTCTGAGGGTGTCAATGGCAAGGAGCTTAGAAATTATAAAAGCAGAGAAACATACAATTACTTGCACAGTAGTAAAATTGGACAAATTCTTTTCCATAATCATAAGCAGTTCACATTTTCAAAAGTGGACATAGAGCCGAGTCAGACTATAAATAAACCCAATCACATTGTGTTGGTTATTTTACAAAATAACGGAATAGTGGAAACAGCTGGATGCTCCTGCGTAAAGATATAATAAATATGTAATACAGTACACATACAGTATTTAGCAAAATACTCTCTATAGCAAATTTTTCTAGCCAACTAACTTGCTATATATGGTAATTAAATGGCTTTCCTGAGGTAAATGTAACATTCCATTTGAGACACAAGTCTCACCACAGAATCATCCTAATTTACATCTCTTTCTTTCTTCCCCCATTCATTCTCTCTCTCATGCTGAGATCACCAAAATTCACCCAGAAATCTATATGGTTTAATGTGAATAATTATCATACAGTTTTATAAATGTTTGGTATCATTTGAAATGTTGAAGTGCGACTGGTATAAATGTCTCATTCCCAAAGAAGTAAACCAAAAGATAATAAAGTTCAAGTTTAGAGATAACTTGCACACAGAGGAGGGGTGGGTCTTCCATGCAAATGGCATCCTGCCCAAAAGGTGTAAACTCTGAATGCAAATTCCCATTGTTAGCAAATGTTTCCATGTGACAGAAGTTTCTGTCTATATAAAGAAATGGAACGAGAGGCTCAGCGCGATTTGTAACTCAAATTAGCCCGTGATGCATAGTGTGGGCAAGACACTCAGCATTTTCTAATGTCAGGTTTGCATCTTTTCTCTTTATTCCAGAGCATTTGATGTTTTGTATTTATTATCTTTGTGTACGTGAAAAACCACGGCATGGCCGATCCAAAGCTATTATAAGAGTAATGTTGATCTGCTTATATCTGTAGTAGCCATACCTCTGCCTGGCGAGTATACTGTCATGTGTTTGTTGCATGTACACACAGGCAGACATGGAATGATGATATTGATGATTGATGATATGTTTGATAGTGTAAACTTGGATCTGTTACCACAATATTTTAATATAATCATACCCATAAACACACCGGTTTGCAGCTCAAATAGTTTTAATGCTAATGAATCAGACGTGTCCCACATTCACTGGAAGCTTACTAAAGCTGGATCTTACTAAAGGTGGATAGATCAATGATTCTCACCAGGTGTCCTGGAGCCTCCACAAAGCTGCATGTTTTGGATGTTGCCCTTGTCTGTATCACAGGTGCAGTAGAACTCAAATGTAGGTACAAAAAGGCTGAGTAGAAGAGCATACAGGAGAGTGAATACACAGTAAAACAGACAGGAACTGTACTTTATCATTTTGTGCTTTGTTTTTGTTTTACTTTGTAAAATACTTTTTGTAAAGCCATTAAATAACCTCTAATAGGCTGTTTAATAGCAGGTTCCCTTGCGACAACTTACCTCATATTGTGTTGCTACATTGTTCTCACTTGATGGTGTGTTTAATGAGCTGTATCTTTTTTTTCCTGGGCAATGACATTGGAAAGCCAAGACTTTAAGGTATGTTCTTTTTGTAGAATCTTTTAATAATAAACACATGGTGGGAAATATTCACTGAAGCAATCAGTGTGCCAACTACTGTAGTACATCCCCTACATGCACACTTATCTGGCATTATTTATATGAGGCACTGACTGTCACTGATTTAGTACAGCAGTACAGCAGACCACTTCAATACACCAGCCATGATCAATTTCCCTCTTCCTAGTGTGTCCATAAATATGCAACACACAGCTACTCAACAATAGAAACATCTGCATGATAGTTGCCTGTCCGTCATGTTTGTGAAATGAGACCTTGGCTTCAAAATAAGAGGTTGACTCAACACCACTGTGTATTGACTTCTCATACACTCTTCTTGATCTGCTTTGACAAGCAATAACTTTGATTATCAAGGCCTTATGATATGTTACCTTGACACTAATTCCCTTGATGACAATTCTGTGCAACGTTGCATATTTCTCCAGATCAGGTAATCAGGTGGTTTGTTGTAGTTATTTTTTTTTTGCCAAAGATGGACTCAAATTCTGCCATAAAAAAAACAACAACAAAAAAAACCCCCAGCTATGATTCTTATCTATCAACAATGTGCCTTGCCTAGGATTTTATTATCGCTGAATTTCTGATGTGGCTTACTAATTTGCATCAAAAAAGTTCTGGCCATCTGTTTAGTAGACAAACATAAACTATAAACAAAAAACGGACACATCTGAGTTAAATTTAATGTACAGATGGGTTGTCCATTGGTAGAGAAACTCAAAATATAAGCAGCAGTTGGTTTGTGTACTCTACTAGTGGCATATTAAATTCAGTCAGCAGGGTGAACAACTCAAGGTCGTTGTCAGAAGTAAGGCAAATGCTGGTTCCCTGTGGGGAGAGAGGTTAGTGAGACACAGCATGAGAGTGTTAATGTTGTGTGCTCCATGTCCATTTATGAAGTATATACTGCCAGTTTTGCATTGACAAGGTTCCAAGGTTCCGTCCTGCGACAGCATGTCCAGGATCAGATCTTATAGGCTACCTGGAGCCATTTATAAAAGTGAAAAATTTGTCTCAAATTAGTAGTAGTAATTTTAGTAATAATACAAAATTGTATTTTGGTTTTGACTACACTGTCAAGAGTGACCAGTTGACTTAACTTAAAAAAGTAAGGAAACCCGTTGCCTTAAAGGTGTAGTTCACTTCAGAATAAACATTTCCTGATAATTTACTGACCCCCATGCCATCCAATTCATGTCTTTGGAACTAAAGGGTTGAAGGTCAAAATTGCAGTTTCAGTGCAGCTTCAAAGGGCTCCACACTATCTCAGCCGAGGAATAAGGGTCTTATCTAGAGAAACAATTGGTCATTTTCAAAAAAAATTTTTTTTTATAAATATACTTTGAGACCACAAATGGTCGTCTTGCACTAGCTCTGCGATGTGCTACGCATTACATGATCACGTTGGAAAGGTCACACGGTAAACTGACGTAAGCGGAAAATGTAGGGCAGGGTGAAAATAAATGTTCGCCTCCAAAACTTGAAAATCGTCCGACATCGTTATTATAAAAAATTTTTTAAGGGCATTTGACTTAGTCTTTGCACGTTCACTTTATATACAGCTATAGTGCAAGACGAGCATTTGTGGTTAAAAAAAGTATATAAATGTTTATTTCTTTTAGAAAATGACCGATCGTTTCGCTAGATAAGACCCTTATTCCTCGGCTGGGATCGTGTAGAGCCCTTTGAAGCTGCACTGAAACTGCAATTTTGACCTTCAACCCGTTGGTTCCTGTTGAAGTCCACTAAGAAAAATCCTATGGAGCTTAAAATTTGACAATATGATTTTAATTTGAATTGTGTAAATTTGAATTATTTACAAGTGAAATCTAACAAAATTGAATTTTAGGTGGTAGTTTAAATAGTTCTGAATTAGATTTTTTTTAAACGAATATTGAACATTTGAAATTTAACAAATTGAAATGTTTTATGGCTGAATTTTATAGACATGTATTTTCCAACAGCTAGTTTTTTTGTTCTGAATTCTTATACTGCAAATATTCAGTTTAAAAAAATACAGATTCAAGTTTTCAAGATGAAGAAATTCGGAACTTCAAATTCAGTTTTCTAAAATTCAATCTCAAAAATTCAAACTCAAAAATTCAGATCTTACAGAAAGTAGGTCACAGGTCATCCACAGGGAAGAGTAAAGGATCTCAGAAAAGTCGAACGGAGCATTTTGGCTGCACTGCAGTAGTTTTCTGCCGCAAACGCGGTGATGGTTCAAGAGAATCCATGTATCTTTCGTTCAGTCGTTTTTTTATTTAATATTAAGAGTAGAAAAATGAGAAAACAGCTTGAGTATTAGATTTCTAATATTCTAGTAATAATAGTGCTCCGCTGCTGCAGTTGCACGGAGCTTACCAAACTTAATGTGTGTATTGCAACTAGGCTACATTTCATTTTCTCATCAAACAACTAGACTAACGAATGGCTCGGCACAACAGAAGAGCCCATATCATATCACCGCAAAGATAGCCATTCACCACTCGCGAGCACCCTTCTGACACCTAAAAGGACACATGGGACACCTTACGTTCTCAAGGACTTAACGGACACACGTACGTGGCATCCATTGTAAGTTCAGAAGACCGTAAGTGCATATGAAGTGTGCCATTTGTAACAGGGCCATAGTATACAAATAGAGTATACAAATTGAATACAAAAAAACAGAATGTAGTACAAGAGGTATACTTAATGGACACACCTATCACACACATTTTGATGGAAATTGACTAACATAAATCATGAAAAAAACACAATTGAACCGTAGACTGTAAAGAAAGATGTACAACGTGTCTCCACTTCCATCCACCGTAGAAAAATGAAGCTAGAATATTCCCTGCCTGGTTAATTAGAAGCTATTTATCCACATTGTAGGACTCTTATTGCAGACACATCATAAGACTGCAAGACCGTCTTTTTTGTAGACCCTGGAGGATACAGTATGTGAAAGGGCCCACCAGAGCCTGGTGAGAATTCAGCCGTTTCGTGCTCCAAAGATATTTCAAGTGGCCATGGGCGGTTATTACTTGAAAGGAGAAATGAGAAACCTCAAACCAATGGCACCAATTCCACAGCGCTAGCTTGATGAATAACATCTCCTGGTTACCAATATCATAGTTGACCTCCGCGGGCGAGATCTTACAGGAGAAGAGTTAAAGAGGAGTGCCATAGCGCTGCAGAGTACTGCTCCCACGACAAAATGCCATTCAGGGTCTGTATGTTGCAGGACAGGCATGGATGTGAAGGCTGTTTTGAGTGAGTTGTAGCCAGGAACCAAGGTCAGTTTGTGAGTTGTTTGATCACGAAGCACTGGATGTAGTCGTGGAAGGCTTTGAACTAATGGTGAGTTGGCAGCCCATATGGCATAACCCAGTATTCATAGTGGCCGGTGGGAGTGATGAACATGGTTATCCACTCATTGCCCTTTCTAATGCAGTTCAAATTGTAGGCGTTTCACAAACCTAACTTGGAGAATACATTGCATTTAAGTTGCACAGGTTCTTCCAAACCTTTCAAAGAGTGAGAGACAGCAAGAGGGGTCGAATGTTATTAATGTACTATTTATTAAAACAAAGTATAACCAAGTATTAATCGGCTGTAGTAGACTGTTATGCTAGAGTTAGGTATTGGGGTTCGGGTAGGTAAAATAAGTTGACATGTACTTGAAAAGTTTACTTATAGTCTGTAGAATGTATTTTGGGAGCATCAAAATAAAGTCTTAGCAGATATTAAGCACACAGTCTACTAATACTCTACTGAGAGTTAGTTGACATGTAGTTGCAAAATTGCTTATAGTAAAAAACTATAGTTAAAGAAATTGTTTGATGCAATATGATTTTTCAGACTGCCTTACTGCCTATACCAGAAATCCTTTATGTTCTCAGAATTGCATTATTAAGCAGTTTAAGGTCTCAAGTTGATGAATGAACTTAATGCTAGTCTTCTTGCAACAGGGTGCTTCAACTGTTAGGCCCTTTGCTTATACTGTATGTGTAACTCTTGTATTGTTCATTTGCTAACATCAAGTAAAATATCTTTTAAGTTTATTGCTTGTGTCACACTTTTGGCTACGTGAGGCACGTCGAAGCAGACTCAGACGACAGGATGAAGTGACAACAGGAATTTAACATAAACAGAAACGTACCAAAACTACAACACAGTGTTGATGAGAACCGACCGTGAACACAGAACAATGAGGAACTTAAATACACAGATGAAAATGGGAAGACAAGGTGACAACAGCTGAACATGGTGAGTAATGATGATTGCTGACAGGTGCGGGTAATGGTGAAGTGAGTGCAGGTGTGAGCCGGAGAGGATGATGGGACATGTAGTGAAGACAGTGACTTACAGGTGACCGTGACAGCTTGACACATTGCTCCCCACAGCAAGCTCTTTGTATGACTGTCCACTTTCCATGCAGCCCACTCAATGTGATTCACTCTATATCCGTCTCATTCTCCAGACATCATGATTCTTGTAAGTGGAGAGATATATTGCTTACTTCAAGGTAAACAAATTGCCTTAAGTAGAGACTAGAAAGCAATTTTCCCTCTAAGGATGATCAGTGAGGACCCTCATGCTGCTTCTGATGAGCGAAAAAGCACACGGATTTGATCTCAGATCAACTCAAAATGTTGAGCAGCGCTGTATGCAAAAGCCTTTGAAATTCTAGATATATTTTAAGATCAGTGCATTTATTCTGTATGTTTAATAGATGGATTAATTCATTGACTCATTCAGGGTGTCAGCCTTATAATAACAAACACATTTTATTTATAATATTAATTACAATATTGAAAATTATGTTATTTCAAAGTTGGTGGCGTCACTCCAATGGGTCCCCTCTTCGGGGACTTTAATTCCTCCACTATCACACTATCCGGCTTTGATTTATCACTTTGTAAAAATTTGTTCATTTATCTTTTTACTGGTCTGAAAAAGTATATAAAGTAAAATATACAGTATTTGCCACACTTTACTTGTATGTAATGATACTTAGCAATTTGCATTTTGCATGCTCTGCAAGTTATACACTAGATTAATGCTCTCAGATGCAGCTCCTGCAATTGCCTGAGACATAATCCGTAAAAACTTCCTTGTTCATTTTTGGCCACAGCAATATTCATTCAGTGACCATATCCACACTTTTAGAGTAGAAACTGAACTTCACCCTGAGTAAAACAGAACATTGGTCCAATTAAGCTATAGTATAGAACATTGTGCTGTTGTTTTCTGTCATGTGCTTCTCTTATTTTCCATCCAATTGAACCAGAAGAAAATTACAGTATGAAAAGGCTTTAACAAGCTGTGCAATAAACCACTTTACCTCATGATGTGCAAGGCTGCAAAAAATCTGTAATAGTACTACAACATTTTCAATTGCCCTGCGTATTGACTGGAAATCTCTTTATAGCACTAACTTATTTTATGTGGTGAGACATGATTATTCTCTAAGGGACTATAACAGAAGGTGTTGGTGTTTTGCTCTTAGCCTTGGGTAGCAGACAGTGCAGAAGAACTAATTGGATCTCACAAAAAAAGACAAACCATATTCACTGCCAAAGAAGAATGAGGCACTTCTACACCTTACTGAAAGGTTTATGCAGTGATCAGTGTGATTTACATTCAGAATCCCATTCTTTGAAAAACTTTAACTAGCCCAGTAAGTGTTGTCCTAAGTATCTAAAGATCATTAATAAAAAAACATTAAAAAAATAAAAAAACATATTATGTTTCACTCAAATAAATACCTCATTTTCCCTGTTCCTCTATGATACTTTCACCACCACAAATAACAAATCACATTTACAGCCCACGTTTACTTACGAATGTTAATGTAATGTTAATACGAATGTTCCTTTGTAAAACACTCAACATTTAAAATCAGAAATGACAGTGTCCTCAAGCTTTTTTATAAGCTTTCTTTGCTTTCTCCTGCATCCGTCTGAAAACAAACAAAGCCCTCAGCAGTCTACTAGGATGTATTTAAACTGTCTCTTCTCCCAAGATCAATACAGAGGGTTGGTTGTTTTTCCCCCTTAGGAGTCTGTGTTGTGGACATGCATCTGTTTTAGTCAGGGTGGATTTACAGCCATTTATACATTTCTCTGAGATCCAAATTGAGGAACAAACAGAATCACAAGCAAAACATAAAAAAATAATAATAATAAAAAAATTAATAATAATTCACGTATAATGAATATTCAACACCAACAAGCTATTTTCATGAGCTATTCAAGTAGACCAGCTCAATTGAATTGTTTTGGCTGCTAGCTTCTTTATTATTTCATACATTTACATAATTATTTATTATTGTCCTGGACAATAAGGGACTGGAAAAGATCCAATGTTTCTACGCACGGATTCAGTGGTGTTAAGGCCCAAACCCTCTGAATCAGGGCATCATATTAGGAATTATGTGTGGTTTAAGGTCTGATCGACCAACAGAAGTCAAAATGAATTATTTTGGAGTAATATATGTTTCAACAGGGCTTTCACCAACATTTCAGTAACTGCAAAATGTGGTATTCCTCTAAAAATACGCTGGCGAACAAGCGTTTGACTGACTATGGCACCAGTTCAATGTCCGTTATACGATCGGTTATCATGATCATTATCAGTTTATTCAATTTACACATTACAAATAGCCTACTACATCACTTTCGTTTTCTTCTTCAATACAAATCTACACTATGATCGCGGCGCCAATAATTCTCACATTGCATAGAATAAACATTTAGCACCACGGACAGCGCTCAAACGTGTGAACAATGGGTTTTGGTAACTCAAATAAAGAAAGGGGGATTTCAAACTTCCCCCCAATGTTACTCTGAGCATTCCTCACGAGATAAAAGTTTCGCCAATATGTCGTGTGACAGCAGATACAGAACAGCTGAGCTGCAGATGTTTTTGCCAATTGTGACCTGGATGTGGCGTCCATTAAACCTCAGTAGAGCAGACTCAGACGTCAGCTGAGAAGGAGGTACTAACATCAACACAGTACAGTTCCAACCGCATATGAGGAGTGTAATCATCACCACACGGTGGAGCAAAGGGACGCCAAACTTTATTCCCACTTCTGAACCGATGAACCGAGCAACAAAGTTCAGCAATTGCAAAAAAAGCGTCATGCATCTCTTCTAACACTTAAACTCTTCTGCAAATAATTATTATCTCTCTATGGATTGTATTCTGTTGTC
Organism: Leuciscus idus; assembly: GCA_021554675.1. Classification (NCBI taxonomy): domain Eukaryota; kingdom Metazoa; phylum Chordata; class Actinopteri; order Cypriniformes; family Leuciscidae; genus Leuciscus; species Leuciscus idus. The sequence continues at coordinate 33,861,409 of CM038627.1, read as the reverse complement.
AAAACGCAAGAGCACTATAAATGTTGCGCTTTTCCCCAGAAAACAAGGCAGTGACTTTTTGTTCAATGTACACCCAGAACGGATTGCGATGATTGTGTCCAACTTGAGTGTGATCAGCTGCAGGAGGGCGAACAACGCGCTGTGCCTCAGTGCAGTGGAGGGACATTTGGAGGCGTCCTCCCCCTATAGCACTCTCAGTCCCACCGGCCACCTGCTCGTGGCGATGAGCTTGGGCTTCATCGGTACTTTCGGATTCCTCAACAACCTCCTGGTTCTCGTGCTCTTCTGCCGCTACAAGGTGCTGCGGTCCCCCATAAACTTTCTGCTGGTGAATATTTGCTTGAGTGATCTCCTGGTGTGCGTGTTGGGCACGCCGTTCAGCTTCGCGGCGAGCACTCAAGGGCGATGGCTCATCGGCGACAGTGGATGTGTGTGGTACGGCTTTGTCAACTCGTTGTTAGGTGAGTGGAATCTGATCTACACGTATTGTATCATAACATTCTCTTATGGCTTTGCATGCATGAAAGTTTGATTTATCTGGATTTGATTTCATTTGGCATAAATCATTAAAATGATAAAAAAAAATAAAAAAAACCCTGTTAATCATAAATACCTAAAGTGTCCAGCTTTGTCTCCGTTTGAACGTTTAGTTTTATGAATAGGGATAACAAAACTTATATGACATCTTCGTGTTGCTGAGATCTAAGTTCTTAGAAATGTTATCTTTGTATTCATGTTGCGTAAATTTTCGCACTACATTTTTTACTATTCAAAAACATGTATAGTCTACCATTTTCTACAAATATCTTAATGACTTTAAAATGCAAATGGTGTAAGCATAAATAAAAAAATAAATAAAATACTTTCCTTGTACTTGGAATAGTACACGTGAATGTGCACAACTTAATCGCTATTTTCAAGCCAAACCTTATCAGGCAGTTACCCCAGTTAAGCTTATTAAAACTTGCCTTTCAAAAAAATGTAATTTCCCCCCTTTGGTTTTCATCACGTGACAACCAAATTAATTTCTGCATGTTCGCTAGAACACGCTGACTCCTAATTAGTGTATATATTTGAATAATTTAAATCAAAACTGTGGAACAGCTTATTTATTAAAGAGTATGCCAACTCCTATAAACATTACATTTTCCAAGTTGGGTTTCCAATGTTTTATGGGGACATTCAATAGACATGACTTTTTTTTTTTCTGTACAAACTGTATATTCTATCCCTTTACACTAACCCGACCCCATAAACCCATCACAGAAAACTTTCTGCGTTTTTACATAAAAAATAAAATAAAATAATCACTTAGTATTATTTATGTGGACCAAAAAATGTCTCCACAAGGACACACACACACACACACACACACACACACACACACACACACACACACACACACACACACACACACACACACACACACACACACACACACACACACACACACACACACACAGACAGACAGAGGTGTAGTTTATAGCTGCAAATGCATCTGAAGGTGATGACATTGGTTCTTTCTGAAGGCAGTAAACTGTATGTAAATGCAGCATCTCAGACTGAAAAATGACCGATTAAACATTTTTCAAGAATTGTTGTGTCCACCTTTATCACAAATGAACTTAAATTAGGCATGAAGTGTTTGATGTTTTTTAGTTTGAAGATTGCATGTTATTGCTTTCACCATGTTTATCTGACGTCATTTGATTAGCATGCTAACATACATTAGTTATATTGTCTGAAAACTAGGAGAAGAGAGAAGGGAAATGTGATGAAGTGAGAGAAAGATCCAAGGAATAAAGAGTCTCAGAAGAGATACAGAGACATGCCATTGAAAGACAGAGCTCAGCAGGTAAAGAAAAAGGCTAGCAGAGAGCAGAGTCCAAGAGCAGAGACCAGAGAAAGGACAGCATGAGCCTACACACCACAGCATCTTTGGGTTTAATCACTATCAGCACCTCTGTCAGCTTTGGAATGCAAAATTATATATTTCTTGGTGGTCAGAAAGTGGGGTTGTAATAGAGAAATATTTTTTTTTTGTTAATTTTCAAAACTGCAGAATGTCTTGGAAATGATTATCTTTTCTAATCCCGGCAGTGTGTTCTCGGGACTCAGATGGCTATGAAGATAATAACATTGATGTTGATATTGATACAGATATTGTCATCTGTCGTTCAGTCAGGAACACTAAACTCAGTGAGACTGCAGCAATAATAGTAGTGTCATTATGCAGTCACTGCAATTGTGCAGGGAGGTTATATAGGAAATAGCTTATGATAGATATTATTGCTAAACACCAGATACACTACAAGTAAAGCATTAATATGTTGGAGGGACGTACTTTGCTTCACATCCTCGGGGATGTATAAATCATATTTGTTCTTCTTCTTTTTTTTTTTTTTACCATGTTAGAACCTCAGGACTACACTTTACCTTAATTTAAAATTGCCATCCAGCTATTTTCACATCAAGTTTTGTTCTCATCCAATAGTGTCAGTGCAGTAACATTTAAAGTATTACTGAATATTAAATGTCTTTTAAAGCCCAACTCAGCAAGCTAAAGTCAAGGAAACAAAACTCCATAGTGAAGAAAAAAAAAAACCTTGGGAGACACCAGGTTCAGTTCTTCTCTGGCCAAATGAAAGAACACAGTGTAATTCTGCATCACAAGTCAAACTAAGTGCACTGAAATTATTTTAAAAAAATTCTTCTGCTTGAGGATCGGGATACGCCCCGGCAGAATTAGGTAAAAAATGAAAAAGTCTAAAGAAGAATCACCATTGTTATATTTTCCAATAAGTTTCTTTTGAGCAGAGAATGTTTTTTTTTGGCATCAGAAAGCTGCCAGTGAATGCAACAGAGCAAGACAAATCACATTTGATTGCTTTGTTTGTGGGAAAACCATCTCTTGGCATCTTAACATAGCCAGAATATTAGATTTTGAATCCACTTCTCTATTGCTTGAGATCTTATGCAATTTTTCAGATGCTTACTTCATCAGATTCATCTCCTCTGAGATGTTATGTGGACAATTTATCATTAAAATAAGCTAAAAAACAGCCTCATGTCTCATAAAATGTTTAAGACTGTTGGTTTTATTTGGATTCAATTCTGTCAGGAACACTATATTGTCCAAGATGTCTGACAAGTAGCATACAGTTTGAATTGTCAGTGTGGTTTTGTTCTGGGCAAGAACTCCCTGCCTTTATACCGGCAGGGTATAAAGCGATAACCCCCTTTAGGGTAAACAGAACAGAACCAACATAAATGTATTGCAGATATCATTAAAGTTCTTAATGGCAATAATTGAATGTAATAACAACATAAATAAAGATAAATGACAGTCTGATTTAAAGAGAGTAATATCAGAAGGCCAAGTCCTGACTGGACGAGAGGAGGAGCTGGAGATGGCGGAGGGATATTGGCTCCTGAGCAACACGATAAAGCTGCTGATAATACTGAATGGACCTTATATAGGGATGCTGTAATCTAAAGACGCTACACTTGATTTTGAAGAAAGTAATCAAAAAGTAATTTCATACTGCAGGGCTGTGTTCTTAAGCACTAGTCCCAGAGGAACACATTAAAAAACTTATTACATGTGTTTTGTTACATAGTTATTAGCACTGTGGTTACTGATTTAAATGGGTCTAAATCTGTTATGATTGGAATTAAGGGTTATTTGACAACATTAATGAACAGAAGTTTCTAATTATTTAAAACTGGAATTTTATATTATATTTTATAAACTGTCAATTTCTGTGACATAAATGTGAAGTTGAGTTTATATAAAATTATGGAATAATAAATACAATTTTCCAGGTCAATTTATTCTTCCATAATTTTGTGACTTGACAATTTCCACTATTCGCTCCTTTCTCCCTTTGATTTCTGCTCCAAGAAACTGGCAGCATGCAATAATTTGCTTTTGGAGTGGCATTCATGGAGTGACGATTCTTCTAAAGACACACTTTCTCTTTGTGATTGCTGAAATCTCACTATATTATTGGTCCAGATAGCTTTGTTTTTCCCTAAGGTAGTATCACTTGTCTTGTGCGACATGATATATTGCTACTGAAACAAATATCAAATAGTATCAAGTTGAGTTATTTGCTCATAAAGCTCCCTCTCTGTCCCTCTCTCCAATATATACAGTATACAAAGATTTGGATTGTTCTTGAAAAACAGTTCTAGAAAAGTCTAGAAAGTTCTAAACAGTTCTAGAAAGAGCTAAGGAAGTGCTAGTTACTTATAAGCAGTAACGTTTGTTATATGGTTTTTCAAAAAAAATTCTCTCGGGTGACCTTTAAAAAAAAAACAAAAAAACTTTTCATTGCTTTTAATCAAAAGTTCATCCTTAACAATAAAGTCATACAAGTTTGGAAAGGCTAAGTACACACAATTTTTGTTGTTGGGTGAACTCTTATCTTAAGGTGTCACACATAACCATAGTAGTCAGACCAATGCATCTTGAGACATAAAGTCCAAGCTGTTTTCCCTATAGATTCTCAGAGATGGACTATATGGTTCTTATGGCATGGTCTAGTGGTTTAGTTAATGGATCAGCAATCAGGCTGTAGAAGGATTAGATTTCGGGTGAGCTCCACTGCGGTCATGACCTTGTATTATTCCCTCCCTATCACACCATCACATAGTGAGGTGAGCTCAATTCCTACAGCAGGTTTTTGCCCTCCCAAACACTCACATTAAGTGATAGTGGTATTGTGAGGGACTTAAATAAACATTTTTTTTTATAATAATAATAATAAAATAATTAAAAGATTAATAATAAACAAACCTTGAGATTTAATTGTTTTACATAATCTCTGGTCTGCATTTATTGACCTGGAAATAACAGATGCACTAGGGTATTTACCTTGATTACTTTATTAATTGTATCGTCTTTACACAATTAAATACATACGTGACTGCCGTTGCTTCAAATCAGATTCAACTAACTCTAACTACCTTTACCTGACCAACATAATCAGGTTAGTTCACCCAATTTTTTTTTTTTTTTTTTTAATGAAACAATGACATTTCTGTCATCATTTAATCAACCTCATGTCGCTCCAAACCCATAAGACTTTCATTCCTCTTAGACCACAAACAAAAATTATTTGTAATATATTTTCTAATCTTTCTAATCATTTTGTTCCATCCTGTTACACTTATTCAGATGTGTTTGTAGTTTTGTTTTTTCATGGACTTTTAGTTTGTTTCCATTAGTCACGTTTGAGTTTCCCGTCACTCATCAATTCCCATGACACTAATCATCATCACAGCTGGTCGTCATTTAGGTTATTACCATGTGTATTTAAGTTCCTCACCTCCACTCAGTGTTTGTCTGGTCTTGTTTGCATCAGCGTTTGTGTATGTATTACCTGTTGGACTGTTATTAAACTGCATTTGAACTTTATTCCTGATCACCATCTGTCTGTTTGCACCTGGCTAACACATCCATTGAAAGTCCACTCAAACAACATTTTCAAGCTTCAAAAATTAGTGATGGGAAACTGTGGTTTTCTGAAGCATTTGAGGCTTTCATCAAAAACCCAAAAAGGTTCATTACTCAAAGCTTTTTGATTAGTCATTAGTGATATCTGGTGGTCACACTTGTTTTCTCCACCATATCTAACAAATCACTGTAGAGCAGAAAAAGCATGTGACCAATACAAGTGTGGGATCAATACAGTTCTATCTAATCTCATCTCATCTAAATTCATTTGTGCCAATGAGACCACAACTTGTGTCATGTGTAGCCTGGTCAATGGATTCACATATTGATCAATAGAATAAAATATACAAGTAGGCTATGTGATCATAATTATAGTAGGCTAATTGTAATTGAAAAAAATATTTTGGGTGTTCTGTTTTAAGAAAATATAAATTATGTTATAGGGAAATGTATAGTTAAATCATTTAAATAATGCCTCCTCGATAATCATTTCCCTTTTTATGCATCAGATGAGGTCGCGATTCTCCCGAAGCTCCATTTTTTTTTCAAACCAGCTGTGCCGACCTTCCGATACTGCATGACGTTCAAAGCTTCAAACGTCATCAATCATGTGGCATTGTCATTTCGATACGAGCATCGGTACAGTGTGTGATACAAAAGTGCTTTGAAAACTGTGTCAGAGCATCAGAGCCCCGGTATCAACCGTCCCATCACTATCAAAAAGTACATAAAGAAACTGTAAAGTAATCCATATGAATCAAGTATTTTAATCTGAGTCTTCTGAAGAGACATGATTGTTTTATATTATAAACAGGTTTAATGTAGACTTTTATTCACAAATAAAAACTGATCAACATACATAGATCAACAACAAATAAGGTAAACAGAAGCTCAAACATCTCATGAACAATAGCTTGAAGCTTTAAATAATCTGATTTCAGAACAAAACGCATTAGTTATGAGCACTTTCATATTCATTAATCTGGTTAATGGGGGAAAATGATCAAAGTGGTGCAGTTAATCCCAAGACTTTTGTCAGGCCAGTTACAGGCGTCATAGTTACAACACTACTTCAGTCCACTTCTTTGATAATAGAAAATCAGTAAGAGGTAAAGGTGAATCTTAGAGACTTGAATTGATTCCCTTGACAAGCTAATGCTTGTGCTCTGTGGTGCTCTCAAAACACCAGTGGAAGACATAAAACATGGAGAGGGCTTGGGAAAACTTATTATTATTTTTGCAGTTTTGTAATTCATAAAGTGTCACAAAAATTACACACTTCAGTGTTAAGAACTGGCTTGTGGATTGCTTTCACCTAAAATTGTACAGTCTTGAATTAATAGTAAGACATAAGTTCTGCTCTTCTGAATGTCTTATATGCCTGCTGAAAAATACTCAAAATTGAACTTAATGTGCAGCAGTCTGTCGGTAATGGAATGTCACATTCGACTATTTAAACCTAAATCAAATTATAACATTATTGAAATATCTTTATATTTTTTTCTGCAGGCATTGTGTCGCTTATCTCCCTGGCCGTGCTATCATATGAACGCTACTGCACAATGATGGGCTCCACAGAAGCTGATGCCACCAACTACAGGAAGGTGGCCTGTGGGGTGGTGATGTCCTGGGTTTACTCTTTAATCTGGACTCTGCCCCCTCTGTTTGGTTGGAGCCGCTATGGCCCAGAAGGCCCTGGAACCACCTGCTCTGTAGACTGGACAACCAAGACAGCTAATAACATTTCTTATATCATCTGCCTCTTTATTTTTTGCCTGATTATCCCCTTCCTGGTCATTATTTTCTGCTATGGTAAGCTGCTGCATGCCATTAAACAGGTGAGTGAAACATTATCTACTGTCATTGGTTTTCTGAAATCATTTTTGCCTGCTAAACCTTTTTGCATTTGTCCTAAGCATTTCAGTATTTGATTAAGGTTTGGTTGTTTGTCATTTAGCAGCTGCTTACAGTCCACCTGGGGCTATGTTCCTAGTGCAAGGGCACAATTCTAGTAGGGGATCTCAACAACTTTCTAGTTCTGGATGCCAGCCAAGATCCCTAAAGGAAAAGTTCACCCCAAAATCTTCTTTTTCAACATCTATTTTTGCATCAATGAAGCTATGAAAAACACAACATCATAACGATAACACCATAAAAGCACCATAAAAGTGGTCCATATGACATATCTCAGTGGTTGAATAGCTTTGGATTCTTTTTTGCATCAGTACTCAACAATGTCTCCAAAATAGAAAAAAAATAATAATAAAAAAAAAAATGGTGCAAATGGCTTTAGTTGTTGCTTGTCTCGTAACCAGTTTCGTAAAGGTGGGCCAGTTTGAAATTCCAAATGAAAACATTTTGAGAGATGCAGCAGATGGGAAGATTAAATATCTTTCTGTTCTTCACATAAAGTTTTTTTCATGGTTTCAGTTTACTTGGAAAATTGTTGCCCAACCTAAATTTATAGTGGATACCCACTAAAACTACTTTCTACCATATATATATATATATATATATATATATATATACACACACACACACACATAATCTAATCTAATTTTGTTGCATTTATTTATGATTGCACTGGAATGAAAAGCACTCTGAAGAGAGGTGAGAAATTATATGCAAATTGTGTGCGTACCGACCACTGGCCCACAGAGGAAAGGGTAATAATGTGACAGATGGATTTTAACTGCTGGTAAAAGTAGTGAAACAACTCATTGTAACTTAATGCAGTCACCTTTTTCAGCAAACATGAAGCATGGATTTAGAGTGCATTAAAGGGTTGGTTCAGAGTAAAATCAACCTACAGTAGGGTCCTTTGTACCATGACTTAGGTTGATTTTACTCCGAACCATCCCTTTAAGGGAACAGAGCTTTGGCATTTTTCAGACCTGAGACAGTCTTGCGCATTTACTTCCTGATGCTTGCATGCGCTCTCAAGTGGCCAAAACCTCAAGTGTGGGTATTGACACAGGACCTATTAGAAGCTTCCAGACAGGTGTGTTGGAGAAGGTTGAAGATGAACTCTTCAGGAAACTTGTCTTCCAACAGCAGGAATGGACCCTGATTTAGATGGTCAAAAAACGAATGTCACAACGAAATCATAGACACCCAAGTGGAAATCCCAGATGAAAATTCTTCACTTTACAATAAACCAGTAGTTCTCAACTCCGGTCCTGGGGACCCACCACTCTTGAGATTTTGTACGTCTTTATTTAACACACCTGATTTGGATCAACAGCTTGTTAGAATTGAATAGAGCGATGGGTCACCGGGACCGGAATTGAGAACCACTGCAATAAACCAAGAAGTGCAGAAAGATTTGATTGTGTTTGTCTTATTATTTTACAGACATTTTTACTTAGCCTGTACTGTTTTTTAACAACATTACAACCATCACCCAACAATTTCGACATCTTGAAGATAAGGAGACTCATGTGCAGACAGACACAGTTGTATGGGAGGGAAGTATGAGGAGATATTTGGAATAAGTTGCCTCCTTGGAAACAAATCATTTTCAATGAGACGGTTGGGTGGAAATTAGAGCAAGATAACTTATGAATGTGAACTTGTGAAATAAGTTGTGTGTTTCTAAGAACATTGGGTCAGCCTGACTGTGACAGATTATTTTATTTTTTTTATCTTTTTTGTTCTGGTGTATTTACTTTGGGTCTAAATTTGTTTTCAAGCCATCCCACAAGTTTACTTATCCAACTGGAAAAGTCGAAGGAAAACTCACAATATCTTTTGTTCAGTCTGGCTCTTTTTCTGCACTCAATAGTTGTCACTTTGTAGAATCTTTTAAGTGGCCTGTCCAGTTTAGTGAAAGCTTCTGTTGCTACTGTATTAGCATTCACTTTACCATTGCATCATAATGGTGCCTAGTGTCGTTGTTTCACAGATGAAGACAGTCTGACTACGCAAAGCAAATGCATGAATAATAGCTCAAGATTCCTGCCGCTACAGGCAAAAATAGCACTCCTTGTGTATTTTATCTATTTATTTAGCTAATTTACATACATCTGGACTCTCTAGACAAATACTGCAGTGTCCTCCCTTGTTGCAAAGAGCACACTAATAAATCAAACTAGCTAATGGTGTTGAATTCCCGATTTAATAAAGCGATCTTCTTTCGACTGTATGATGCAGTGAGAGTAAAATCAATTAATCTGCTTTCAATTAGATGACTAGTCCTTTCTCTGGATTTTCACAGATGAATAAATAATTATGGAAAAAGTTGGAAGTGGAAGTCCTGAAGATATGTTATGAGCTCAGGACTGTTGTTATCTTTGGGGATATATGCTCTGAATGACATATTTCATAGTCACAAAATTAGACTATTTGCCAAACCCAGGCTTGAAAAGTTCAAACCCAGTCATTAGTTCTTTGGAGTTGGTTGACTATTATATATAAGTTTGCATGGAACTTGTTTTGCTTGTATGTGCAAGCTGTTGATGTTAAGTTCACAAGAATTGTTGAATGCACTCAACGCTGTGTTAGATGTGTGAGAGATATGTGAAAATACATTACGTACTTTGATTAGAGAGGTCAGCTGGCTGCTGTTGATGTGTTTGCTGGGAAACCCAAGTAGACAAACTGTGTGGGTTCTCTCTTGTTTTCTTTCTCTCTTTCCTTCTTCTTGAGGGGCAAATGTGGCTTCTCTTCAGTTTTATATATCTTATAGCTTTTTATATCTTAACAGTTCCATGCTGGTGGAATGATCTCCCCACCTGCATCCGGAATGCAGAATCCCTGACAACATTCAAAAAAGAGCTTAAAACTCATCTCTTCCGTGAGCACTTAACCTCATTAAAAAATAAATAAAAATAAAATAAAATCCTAAATATAATTTTTTTTAAATGCATCATTATGTAAATTGCAAACACACGAGGAAAGTTCTTCAGACCCACGATAGGCAGATCAACAAACTGTACCCCAAGATTCTTAACCACTGATTTGCAGAGGGGAGCTACATTTCCCATATCAGAAAGATTTTGGGAAACAGAGGTCTCGAACCAGATTATCTCAGTTTTGCTTTCATAAAAAAATTAAAAAAAAGACCTCCTGTCCTGTTTTCGTACAGGAAGTTACACGTGAGTGTCGTCAGCATAACAGTGAAAAGATACTTCATGCCTTTGATAAATAGAACCTAAAGGTAACATATAAAGTGAAAACAGAATTGGACCAAGAATAGAGCCTTGCAGAACACCACAAATCAATGAAGCAGATTTGGAGTAAAGTTGACCTGTGTTAACTGAGAAGGTCCTATTAAAGAGAAAATATTTAAACCATTCAAGAGCCATACCCCGAATACACACAATCTTTTCTAGGCGAGGAATAGAATGTCACAATCAATAGTACTGAACACTACACTGAGGTCTAGCAAGACTAGAATCACCAGAATTAATCAAAATCAAAATATAATTTAAAACTTTAACCAGGGCTGTGTCTGTGCTGTGATTTGCTTTGAACCCAGATTGAAATTTTTCAAAAATGTAATTTTGATCTAGTAAAGCCTGCACTTGGTTTAATGCAACCTTTTCTAAGACTTTAGATAAAAATGGGAATTTGGAGATAGGATGATAATTTGATAAAACACCTGGATCCAAATTTGTTCTGTTCAAGGGGGCTGTACAATAGCATATTTAAAACTCATTGGAGCTACTCCTGATGTGAGACTTTTATTATCTAACGTCAGTAAACTCTTTAATGATTTTTGATGGAACAATATCACAACAGCAATTTGTAGATTTCAGATGACCAATTATCTCAGCTAAAGACTGAAGTGAAAGAGTGAACTGATCGAATACCACAGACGTAAAACGAGCAACCGAAGGGTCATATGAATCGAGCACAATCTGCACCCTGATATCCTTAGTTTTCAGAACCAAAAAAATTTACAAATCATTACAAGCCATAGCAGGAAGAGCAGGATAAGTGACATAAAGATTAAGTACTGAATTGATCATATTAAACAGGATTTTTGAATTCTCACTATACCTTGAAATTAAACGAAATAGTTTATTTTAGCTAGTATCCAGAGATTCTATCTGTGACTTATTCTTCTTCCACATATGCTCAGCTCTCCTACATGCTTGTCTCATGTCTAATGTGTCCTCGTTTAACCAAGGTTCTTATTTGGTTTTGCAACTCTTAACCCTTAATGGGGCTACTGAGTTTAGGATAGATGAGCATGCAGATTTTAAGATATTATAAGAAACATTCACATCTAAATCAGCATAGGAGCCCTCAAGAGTACCAGTAATGTCAGATTCAGAAAATACGGTCTTAAACTTCTCAAAAGTATCCATGTTTACATTTCGAACCTGAGAAACTGGAGGACTAACACTCCTAATGACACATGGAGTAGTAACAGAAATGATAATAGACATGTGATATGAGAAAACTGAGTTTTGAATTTCAATGTCCCCAACAGAAAGGCCCAACATTAGTATAAGTCCAGGTGGTGTCCATGTTCATGAGTAGGACCATGTATATGATGAACAAAGTTGAAAGAGTCAGTCAAATCCAGAAAATCTTTAGCCAGCTAATTAGATGAACAACAAACATGCACATTGAAGTCCCCCACTATTAAAAGTTCATTATATTTTAGGCAAATATCACCTAAAAAGTCAGAAAACGCTATATAAAATCCTTATAAAATTTTGGAGTATGATATAACTGCACAGGCTATTGGTCTGATTGAACTGAAACATCTGTAGTTCAAAACTGGTAAAAAGTCTAGTATGTAGTTTACGACAGTTCAAAAAATATATTTAAAAAAGTTGCCGGACTACCAAAGGCCCGGGGGGGATTCAAAAAACCCCACTGAAACGGAAGCAACTCTGAAAACGAAAATTAAATCACTAGTTTTTAACTAGATCTCAATAAAAAAATTGAATGTCCATATTATGAGTATTAAAAAAGTCCTTTAAGATAAAAGTTTTATTTGGCATGGACTCTACGAGACACTGAAGGTGTCTGGCACCAAGACATTAGCAGCAGATCCATCAAGTCCTGTAGGTTGCGAGTTGGAGCCGCTGTGGATCGAACTTGTTGGTCCAGCACATCCCACAGATGCTCATTTGGATTGATCTCTGGGGAATTTGGATGCCAGGGCAACACCTTGAACTCATTTAAAACCTCATGTTCCTCAAACCTGAACAATGTGTGCAGTGTGGCAGTGTGCATTATCCTGTGGAAAGAGGCCATTTCCACCAGGGATAACCATTGTCATGAAGCGGTGTACCTGGTTTACAACATTGTTTGGCTAAATTTATTTCCACATGAATGGTTTCCACACCCAGGGTTTCACAGCAGAACATTGCCCAGAGCATCACACTCCCTCCACTTGCTTGTCGTCGTCCCATAGTGCGTCCACAGGTAAACACCCCACACCCACATGTCCGTCTGCGTGATGTAAAAGAAATGGGACTCTGTTGTGTTCTGTGTAATTGCACTAGAGGGCACTAGTGAGTTCAAGTGTGGGCAGAAGAAAGAGAAAGAGAAAAGAAGGAGAAGGGAGATTAGTCATGGTTGATATGAGTTCGTGAAATAGTGTAAAATAAAGAAGTTAATTCATTCTACTTACCTCGTCTCTACGTTGATGTTCTAAAGTGAGCTGCTTACATATTGCTGAATCAAGTTACAACAATTGGCGACGATGGCGAGTCTTCCCACACCTGCTCCGTTCCTGCCATGTGCTTCTGATCCACCGATACCCTTCTGCACGTGGAAAAAAATCTCAGAGAACTACATGCTGGCTATTAACGCATCAGGAGATTCCTGGACGGCGGCTCGAAGACGCGCAGTTCTTTTACATTGCTTGGGGACAGAAGGACAACGTATTTTCTACACTTTGCCGAATACGGGTACGACTTATGATGACGCAATGTCCGCTTTGGAAGCGCATTTCATTTCGAAAGTCAACGTGGTTGTTGCACGTCACCAGTTCAGACAGAGAGCTCAACGCGCGGATGAAACGATTGCGCAATACACTTCAGTGTTACGAGAATTGGCAGTTGATTGTGCTTATGGTACAGTAGAGGATGAAATGATTCGGGATCAGCTCATCGAGAAAGCGTACGCTACAACGGTGCGCGAGAAACTTCTACTGGATCAGCCCGCTTCGTTGGAGGCTGCTGTAACTGTTGCGTGCCAGATTGAGCATGCGTTGCACAACGTGAATTTACTTAGAGATACTGCTCCGGTACAGGCGGTGAGTTCAAAGACTTCTCATTACCAATCGACTACACAAGATAGATCTAAAGCTAAATCGAGTAAGCATACACAGCGTGCTTGCTACAGATGCGGCTCTAATAAACACTTGGCAAACGCAACTGATTGTCCAGCATCTAAAGCTAAATGCAATTCATGTGGCAAAAGAGGACATTTTGCGAAAGTATGCCGTTCGACAACATCCGTTCGCGCAGTTTTTCCCGAAGTACAAATATGCAGTATGAACTGTGAAAATTTTGATGACAGGATTAAGTGTTGTGTGCAGATTTCTACTGACACAGGGCAGTCTATGGAGACCGAGTTTGTTGTGGATACAGGCTCTGTAGTTTCGATTTTGCCAGAGACCTTGTACAGGCATCATTTCAGTACATCTCCACTGTCTGAGCCGAGTGTCCAATTGGTCACGTACATGAGAGGACACATTCCAGTTCTAGGATGTCTTACAGCTAATGTGTCATTGCATGGAGTGTCTGCTACCGTTCCACTCTACGTTGTGAAAAACGGATCTGCCTTACTAGGCATGGATGTGCTTAAAGCACTGAAATGTACAATTAACCATGACTGTACTGTTACTGTTTCTACTACTACTGCTTCAGTTCACAGTGTTGCAAATACTGAGCCCATGGGGTGTGTGAAAGGCTTCATGCACAAGGTCAAAGCTCGTGATGATGCAGTACCAGTTCAACAAAAACTCCGTCGACTTCCCTTTTCTGTACGTAATGCAGGAACTACAATCTCTGCTGAATCAAGGTATTATCGAGCGAATTGATGCTTCTTCCTGGGTTTCGCCAATAGTAGTCACTACAAAGAAAGGAGGAAAAATTCGACTTTGTGTTGATCTTCGTGAACCGAACAAAGCACTACTAGTTGACAAACACCCATTACCCCATATGGATGAGCTGTTGAGTGAGTTGAGGGGTGCAGCTGTATTTTCGACTATTGATTTAACATGCGCGTACCATCAACTACCCTTACATGCTGACAGCCGTGACTTAACTGCCTTCATTACGCATGAGGGTCTTTTCAGATTTTGTCGTGTTCCTTACGGATTAGCTTCTGCTCCTTCAGCTTTCCAGAAAAGAGACGGAGACGGTGCTAAAAGGTGTTCCAGGTGTAAGGAACTATTTGGACGATATAATAGTTTACGCCGCTTCACAGATTGAACATGACAAAACTCTTCACACTGTCATTTAGAAATTGGCAGATGCTGGGTTGACACTGAACATGAAGAAATGCACATTCAAGAAGACCTCCCTCAAATTCCTGGGTCACGTGATCTCAAAAGAAGGAATCTTACCAGATACTGCTCACATCGAAGCTATAGTCGATGCTCCTACTCCACATGACTTATCTTCTCTTCGTTCGTTCCTTGGATTGATCTCGTGGGTACAGTAAATTCTTCCCAAACTTTGCCACGGAGGTGGAACCATTACGTGCTCTTCTGAGAAATGCTCCTGAAACTTTGTTCGAATGGACTGCGGAAGCAGACCAATGCTTTAACAAACTGAAAGCTATACTGGTGGAGAGCCCAGTGCTTGCACTTTTTGACCCTTCTCTTCCTACGATCGTATCAACTGATGCTTCGGACTATGGTCTTGGGGGAGTACTGACACAACTCCATGCAGATGGTGTAGAACGCACTGTCGCTTTTGCTTCACGTACGCTTAGCGCGGCCGAGAGAAAATACTCTACAGTGGAAAAAGAGGCTTTAGCTTGCGTGTTCGCTGTAGAGAAATGGCGCCCGTACTTATGGGGTCATCACTTTACATTACGTACGGACCACAAAGCATTAACTACTTTGCTGGCTACAAAAGGAATTGGATGTGCTGGAATGAGAGTAGCCAGGTGGTCAGCCCGGTTGCTGTGTTTTTCGTATGACATTGAATACCGCCCTGGTGCTCAAAACCAGGCCGCAGATAGCTTGTCAAGAATTCCCTTACCAGTGACGACTGAGCACATTGAGGAACCAGAAATGGTTGCCACAGTCCTTGCAGGGTTACATTCAGTATCCATGGAGGATTTCGCAAAGGCTTCCGAATCTTGTTCTGAGCTGAGTCTACTTCGAACGCAAATACTGAATGGCTGGCCACACAACAAGAAGAATGTAGACCCAGCTCTATCATCATTCTTTATCATTCGGGATGAATTGTCCATATACAACGGATTGATCATGCGAGGTGAACATCGTGTTGTTGTTCCTGTTTCTCTTCGTTCAACCCTGGTTAAGCTGGCTCACGAAACGCACCAAGGTTTGGTCAGAACCAAACAAAGGCTACGTGAACTGTACTGGTGGCCGAAAATGGATGCGTTAGTCCACTCAGTGATTTCAACCTGTCTTACTTGTCAACTCAACGATAAATCTGCAAAGACAGCTCCTGCTCCATTACAGCCTGTAGATTTGCCGGATGGACCTTGGCAAAAACTGGGTCTTGATATCGTCGGACCTTTCGAACATGCTGTATTAGGTTGTCGTTTCGCAATTTCATTGGTGGACTATTACAGCAAGTGGCCAGAAGTTGCTTTTTCTTCACATGTCACTAATGAGGTTGTTACTTCTTTCTTACACTATGTGTTTGCACGAGAAGGAAACCCTTTGTTTGTTGTTACGGACAATGGACCTCAGTTTCTATCTTCGTTTTTTTTCGGATTTCCTTTCTGAACGTGGTATCAAACACCTGCGTACAAGTGTGTATCACCCACAAGGAAATGGTGCGGTTGAACGCTGGAACAGAGTACTGAAAGAGTGTATCTTATCTGCGGAACAAATGAGAAAAGCTTGGAGACCGTCAGTGGTTGAGTTTCTTCAGAGTTACCGTGCTACTCCTCATGCTACTACCGGTGTATCCCCATCTGAACTTTTGCATAACCGAAAAATGAGAACGAAGGTAGACATTTTTCCTGTGAGAGGGTAAAGTGACAAATGTGCTGGTGTACGAGATGCTATCAAAGAAAGACAGGAGAAAAGTAAGAAATACACAGACAGTAAGAGGAGAGCCAAACCTGTTTCTTTCAAGTTCGGGGAACAAGTAAGAGTCAGAAAGCCAGGTCATGTTCCTAAAGGAAGCCCTAAGTATACCTTACCTTTGTCGATTCGTGAAAAGATCGGACCAAGTTCATTCGTGCTTAGCGATGGAAAGAAATGGAATGGACTGAGACTGACTAAATTCCCAGATCAAACTGAAACTGTTCAGGGATCCAATCTGCCTGCTCAAAACCGCCCAGTCACTCTCAGGAGGAGTGAAAGAGTTGTTAAACCACCAGTGTGGATGAAAGACTTCATAAAGTAGTGAAGTCAAAAGACAACATGATTGTGAAAAAAAAAAAAAACGTTGAAAACCACATGTACTTGTTCTATTGTGCTAAGGTACTTGATTGGTATTAAGAATGGCATTTCTAAATAATATTGCTTAGGTTAATCAAAAGGTTTAACTAATTACTTACAGTAATGCAGAATGTTAAGAAGTGGGGGATGATGATTAGTGCACAACAAAAGGGTTAAATATATCATATATTTTTATTGAAAAGTACACATTTCCTTTGCCAACACTTAGTGTCAGATAACTTAAAGACATTACTATTGCTACATTGCTATGCCATTGCTACACTTTCTATGACTGCTCCAGAGACGACTTGTTGCTAATTTTGCTCATACACACACCCACCCACACACACACACACACACACACACACACACACACACACACACACACACACACACTCACACACACAAACAAACACAGGCTCACACACACTCACACATTCAAAAAGTCTCACACACACACAGATTCAAACACAGACACACACTCAAACACAGACTCAGACACACACAGGCTCACACACACACACACACCAACCTAGACCTGGAGGTGGACACACACACACAGACTCAGACACACACACCAACCTGGACCTGGAGATAATAATAATAATGTCTAGTCTGATTAATAATAATAATGTCTAGTGAGTCTGGTTCGATTCTGATTCGGTTCGGGAGTTTAGATAAAAGCCCTCCCGCACTGACAATTGATTGGTTGGGTCCTTACTTGCGCTTCGTGAGGCGTAACTTACACGCACACTAGCACACACACGCAAGGTCTCTCGCTCCCTCTCTCGCTACGTATGCGCGCTCTTGCTCGCTCGCTCTAGATTCCGGGAGATTTTAACTAATTTGCGGGCATCAGGGAGCCGCTATCAACATGCGGGAGACTCCCGGAACTTCCGGGAGAATTGGGATGTCTGCCCGTTGCCATGATTTTTGGAATGACTGATCGCGAGAGGAAAAAATGACGTTAGTCGCATAACATTGGTTAATGTAAAGAAACGCCGTCATTTCGCAATAGTTTTTTATCGATATTTAGAAAAGAATCGCAAAAGTTTTGCGCGAATCTGTAATGGAAACGCGACAGCGTTTAACATAGACTAACTTCTCAGAGTTATGTTGTGCAACAGTGTTCATTATACTAACCATTCAACTCCGGATTGATTCTGGAATCTTCGGCTTCGCTGGGGGAATAAGCATTAAGCACCGGCAACAATCCGTCCTCTAACTAACGCATGCTCATGTTTTGATTCAGATCGTGCTCGAAGAGGAGGGGCTAGTCGTGCCTCCCTTGTCAGTTTGTGAGAGAGAGAGGGAGGAGGGAGCAAGCTGCGCGCAGCTCTACAATAAAATACAATTTTACCCATATTAAAATAGTAAAAAAATCGGAATCAATCCGTGGCGGTCAGCGTTGGTATTGTGGCGGGCCGCCACAAATTAATGAATGTGTGGGAAACCCTGCGTATTCCTCTGCTCCAAGGTTCAGTTCCAACGCTTGCATTGTAGGTGCTTTTGATGGTGGACAGGGTTCATCATAGGCACTCTGATTGGTTTGCAGCTACGCATCCCCATACGCAGCAGAATACGATGCACTGTGTTTTGTGAAAAATTCTTCCCATAACCATTATCACAATTTTGTGTGACTTGTGCCACAGTGACCTTCTGTTGGCTTGGACAGGACAGGATAGCCTTCGTTGTCCTCATGCATCAATGAGCATGAAGCGCCCAACACCCTATTGCAGGTTTGTGATTTGTTCCTCCTCGGACCACTGTTGGTAAATCTTCACCACTGCTGACCGGGAGCAACCCACAAGCCTTGCCATTTCAGAGATACTCTGACCCCAATCGCCTTGCCATAACAAATTGGCCCTTGTGAAAGTCACTCACATCTTTATTGTTGCCTTTTCTCCTGTATCCAACATATTGATTACGAGAACCGATTTTTTGCATCTAATCTTCTCAGACCATAATATGTGGCCTTGTTAGGATATGATCAATGGTATTTGCTTCACCTGTGGCTGCTCATAATGTTTTGGCTCATCAGTATATGTTACGATTGGCCTAAATGTCATTTTTAGCATCAAATCTATTTTTTTTTATTTTTTTTTAATGGCAAACAGACTCAGGAAAAATCTTTTGTTACACTTTATTTTAAGGTGTCATTGTTACAGTGTAATTATATATTTAAGTACTGAGTAATATTAAGCAACTACATGTACTTACTCCAGGGTTAGGGTAGGATTAGGATTTGGTTGAGGTTTAGTTGCTTGTAATTATGCACAATTTACTGTTATTACTATGGTAAGTACATGTAGCATATGTAACAAGGACACTGTAAAATAAAGTGTTACCAAATCTTTTCATTCATAACTTTTCTGGAGAAGTTGGATGCCTATGATGAATATACATTTTGCATGCTACTTGTACTGTTAATATTTGCATCTTTATTCAGTTCTGTCATACATTCTCTGTGTTGACTCTTGCTTTGACGTCTCAATCACTGTTTTCGTGCATATTTTACACTGATCATAACCATAGAGTTATGATCTAGCAGCTGTTTAAGCATGCTTTCTAAATCAACTTGACATTTTTGACAGCATTTAAAGTAATCTCCAATGCTGTATGTTTGTGTACTAGCGGCTAATGTTCTGATCCATTTACAATATCAACAAATGTCTTCAAACAACAATTTAGTTTTGAATTTGACTATATAACTTACAATAATTTGATTGGTGTCCTGGAAAAATCCCACATATCTCTGCTCTGTTACAGCTCATTGCCCTATAAAGAGCAAAATAGAGTTAAGATGTGTTTGGATTTGCTGTTTGGAATCTTTGGACAGCGAAATAAAGGTGTATGGTTGAAATCAACAAAATGGCTGAAATCACCTAAAGCACTTTTAATATGAGCAGAAACTCTTGATAGATGATTGATCTCATGCCAACATAAAAAGGTCAGTCAAGTGTGTCATGGTGTGACAGCTGTCAAAGTGAATTTGACGATCATTGTTTGATTCATAGGGGTCACTGTTTGTACAAGCTGTAAGTTTGTATAACAAGAGAATGAAAGAATGTCCTATATCCATCATGCTGCTCACCATAACGTGACAGTAAAATGCTCAGAAAACATGGGCCGTTACCAATATCACTTTCCTAAATCACTTGTTTTATAGTACACAACACTATTACGTGTACCACAACGTCTACACGTGTCAGAACACGGGGTCTGGAGACACGTGCTGCTTGTCAGAAGAAGCTGGAGATGTGTAGATATAATTTCTAATTAAAGCTACAATATGTAATTTTTTTCGCTGCTAGGGGTCGCTAACCTTTTACAATAACAAAATGTATTTTGATGACGCGTAAGCGGAATTACGGAACTTGTCGTCATGCCGAAGGATCTAATAATGTTTATGGATGAGTGAATACATTGATGTTTTTAACATGACTGTGGTATGAAGCAGGTCGCGATTGCTAATGAGAGACAGATATCAGCGCCAGAGCGAGTCCCGCGGATATAAAAGAATAAGGACATTTTATTCTACCGAACTAACCACAAGTGCTGAATTACTACTCACACGGGTCAGTTTATTAGACGAATGAAACTTGTGAGGTAACACAGCGCTGTTTCACTTGGTCTACACTATCACACTAAACTGCATTTGAGTGTGTTGAAAGTTATGTTATTCTATGTGTTAGTTTATCTGTATGAGACTAGCAGTAAGCTAGATCAACATTAGAATAACATACTGATCATATTCTAACATTTCATCATGTTAAGCTATATAACATTGATTAGTTTTATGTACATTTGCTCAACTCTACATTTGCGCGTCTCTGTCAAGTCGAAGTTTGTCACGGATGTGGAGCTCTCGCCATCTCGAAAACGCCACGCTGATATTGATCCTCGTTTTTGTTCTCCTTTTGTCCCAAAGTCTGCTTGCCATGGTCCATAATGTTTGAACGAAACAACAACAGCGTGCTGCTAGACATAACGCAGTTGTCCACGTCTGTCGCCATGATTACTATGGCAGTACGAGCGGAAACCAGGGATAACGCGGATATTACTTCATTGACAGGCGACAAGTGGGACAAGGCGACAGGGACGAGCCATTATTTAAAATTGAAATTTCTCTGAAATTAAAAATCTTTGGGAACTTTTGGGATATTGTAAGTACACAACTGCAGGAAATATATCACACTGTGCAAGTGATTTTGGGGTATTTTATTACTAAAATCGTACATATTGTAGCTTTAAAAAGCGATTGTACTGGTGCATGGTTCCTCACTAGTCTGGGTTGCATCACCAACAGGGCCTGCATTGGTGTGATTCAGCAGTACTTTGAGACAGCACAGTGTAGGACGTGACAGAACTAAGAGTTTGGCCTCGGGTGCTGGATGCGTTTGTCGGCCTACAGAGACATTGGACGGACCGGTTTGGACATTATCAGTCCTGCTGCAGCTGTGTGGAGGTTACATTCTGGCCAGCTCATTGCCTTGGGCGCAGGCTCCACGCAGACAGATACAAATCCACACGTGTTTTTACAGCCTGAGGACTAACACTCCAACCTACAGGGGAGAAAAAGAGAGAGAAAAAAAAGTGTAGTGTGCAAAGAGAAAAGGAAACAAGCGCTCCTGCTGGTAATTCTCTACTGAAAAACTCTACATGGATTTTCATGATGTGATTTTTGATTGGATTTAATCAGCTATGAGCTACAGCAAATGTTACTGGAGTTCGAAGTATGACCATGTAATAGATGTTTGTAAGCTCAGGAAGTGGCTCTCTCGGGCTTCCCTTACATAAGGTTACGTTCACTCTGACTGGCAAAAGCAGCTTGTAATTAGCCTCTTCTGGAACTCAGATTACTTAGCACCTTGTGGATTGTATGCTGAGATTAAACCTACTATGATTTGCAGTGAAGTGCAGTATGTGTGCGTGTATATTATTCATGCCTGGGGAACATATTATCCTTGTATTAGTATAAATTGTACCTGGCAGATTGTCTGCACCAGGTGTCATTAGCAAGCCATGAGTATGCATGAGTATCCAACTTTACACTGTAACAATGACAACTTAAAATAAAGTAAGTACATGTAGTTAATTAGTATTGCAATGTAACTATGTCATCTTACAGTAAAATAAAGTGTAACCGATATGTATAAACTTAATGTTTTTCAACTAAAACCATGTTGTATTAATCATTAACTTCTCATTAATGGGTGAATGAGCAAAGAGCAAAAAAAAAAAAAGTTAAAAAAGAAAAGAAATGTGACCATTTTATTTCATTGTTATTGTAATTTTCTGTGAATTTTTAAATTTTACATGAACAACAGAAAACAACACTGATGCAAGAAAGAATATTAATTATTCATGAAAATTTGTATTTGAATATATCATTATATTATTATTATTATTATTTTTTTTTAAGAACCTGAGAATTACTAGCATTAACTCCATTAAAATAAATTAAATTATTATCAACTTATAACTCATGATTGCTCAAAAACAGTCCACATTTTTGGAACCTACAAATGAATGTTATAACAAAAAACTACTGGAATGTTTTTTTTTTTTTTTTTTGCATATTCATGCTTATCAACAAAAATCTGTCCCTAAAGAGTGTGCGAGAAACGTGAAAGACACTAAAAATGTCAAATCTGAGACAAATCTAACTCATAGATTAAAAAAAGTTGACATATTGTGCATTACATCATGCGTAAAGTGTTAAAAGTTTCATTTATAGATTTGCTCATGTTGAATACAAGCCTCTCTAACCTAGGTGTGTGATCAGTGATACATGTAATGGTAATAACACCCAAAGCCCATTATTGCTACTTGCAGGCAGTATCATCAATTTGCATTTCATTATATGCAATGGACTAATCAAGTTCATGGGGAATAACATCATGCAATATTTGAGCACTTAGGAGGAAAAAATAAATAAAAAATCATTGAAAGCAGGTTTCCTATTAATTCACTGTTATTTTATTTAATTAAAATTTCATGTGTTCCCATGGTGTGAACTTTGACTGACACACTGAGGCAAAGATAAATTATTAACCTGTGAGAAATCCTTTTGTACATGGCTTCTTTTGAGAGTCAATAACAGTGGTTGTGACAGGAACTTGAGTTTTGAACGTTTTCAGTTGCTGACAGGGCCTTTCATCCATATCTCATCATTAAAGCTAGTGTCCCATGCCTGTAATTTACTTTCAATTACATTGCTTCTTACATCTCAGTTTATTCTGCAGAAACTGCTGGAATAAGGGTTACCAACTTCATTTCTCTGATCATTTCCTGTGACTTGTTCAATCCAAATGTCTTTGTGTGCAAATTGTGAGGTATCAAAAATATTTATTCAGATGACAGTTGACGGTTTCTTGGAAAGGAAAATAGCTTAAATTTACTGGCCTGTGACAATAAAACAACTGCAAAATATGTAGTGTGTGAGAAAATTAGATCTTTGAGTAAGTTATTATTTTTTTATTTTTTTTACAGCAAATATTTTTATGGCGTTCATATGGCACCAAGAAAAAGTAAATTTTTATAAAACTATCTGTCTGTCTGTCTGTCTGTCTGTCTGTCTGTCTGTCTGTCTGTCTGTCTGTCTGTCTGTCTATCTATCTATCTATCTATCTTAATTTTACAGCCCTAAAACCTGGTACTAGCAAGGTACCTAATAAAGTGGGTCGTGTGTGTGTGTGTTACCCGGGATATGAATATATAGTGGTGGATGCTGATCTTTCAAAGAGGGGAAGCTCATTTTCAGCCTACATCATAAAAATTGTCCATTTATTTATACGTAAATTCTACGTTCATTTTCAAGAAAATGCTCTGTGATCCTGTCATACCAACTAGGCGTCTTTTCCAGTGACTTGACCAGTGTCCTCTCAATGGCCAGCAGAGTTAGGTATAATTGTAGAAATGTAATAATATAATAAAGGTATAAATAATAATATAATAAAGTATAATACTACTACTAATAATAATATCTATTTTTAATTATTTTTATAATTATTTTTTTTGTATTCAGATGTACAATAACATTACGATGTCCAGCAATCGATTTAAATAGTACATTGATTGGGTTTAAGTGGTCGTTCAATGAGGCCTTTTATATGTTGATCCGACTATTTTAAGCGTGTATTTACAGTTTTTCTCAGTCGCTTTGGTGCATTTCTCACATCACTATTTACATTTGCACAACAGTTAGTTCAACCTCCACAACATTTAGTCATTTGTGCACATCATAGTAGCAGTTTCTCATTCCTTCTAACAAATTGCAAATGCTTTTGGACATGCATCAATTGCTTTCATACAAACTCTCTGCTGTTTTATAACATTATCATTTGCTTATGTCATGTCAGTCAAAATTAACTATACTTGTGAATGCTGAATAGTCATTCCATATAAAACTAATAGTCCTCATTTCATTGCTTGAGTCATTACATACAAAAATGTTGAACTAGTTGTCAAAATCTGTCAAGCACATTTTACACATTTTTTAAAATCTTTTTTAATCGCCACTCCAGGAGATACTTTCCTCGCTGCATTGCAAGAGATGATATTCGCTGTGATGTAGATGAAATTATGTGGCCAGACAGAGAGGAACGTCTGGATGTGCATGAATGATTACAGTACTATGTATGTTGTATGTTCAGTTCCAATATGTACTGCAATATTGTTTCCAGTTGTGCACAGCTCTACCCAAAGGGGGTTTATGTTTGTTGTAAATAAGGGTGTATTTTTTCTTTTGCACAATGCTGTGAACAAATTAGAATTGCAAAGAGCAGTAAAAATGTGAAACATACATATTCAGTGTCTTGTACTCAGTTACCTCACTAAATACAGTAATGTGTAACTTTACTATATTTTTCAAATGGCTGTGCAAATAGTATATAGTGCTGTCTTGAGCATTTTCAGGTAACTTAGTGTCACCAAGATCTGACTTTTTTGCATTGGAAAACATTTACAGAGTAAACTGTCACAATGAAAACATGACAAAGCCATTTGACTATCTTGTTCATAAACAATGGTGTCAGGACTTTTCATCTTGATGACACTGACACTTTCATTGACATGAATACTTGCTTTTGAGGAATGAGCTATCCATTTTGAGCAAGTGACACGCAGGTTATCAACTAGGTTTTGAAGTTTGTACTAATTGTTTTGAGAACTGCATTAACTGTTGTGCAAATGTAAATAGTGATGTGAGAAATGCACCAAAGCGACTGAGAAAAACTGTAAGTGGTCCAGGAGTAGAACTTTTGCCAAGCGTGTCAGAGGTTCTGGCTGGGTTCTAATCCGCATTCATATAGTTTTTTTTTTGTTTTGTTTTTTTTTATAAAAAAAAACGATTATGTTTTTCAGTGGTTGTATATCAGGCAGGGACACTTTGTGTGCACTTTGTTTTCTAATTTCACCGGAACGAATAGAGAGTTTCTCCATAACGGATTGAAGGGCGCGTCCGAGTGAAGACTGTGCGCGAGCCAGATAACATAGTATCCGCGCCACTTTGATCAGTTGATTTAAAAAAAAAAAAAAAACACATTTCAGCGCTAGATCGTCTCTTACGAAATGAATGCTCAGCTAGTTAACTGGAGATGTTTTGTTTATTTGTATTGGTACATTCGTGCCGCGAGATGTTTCAGAAGTGGTGGGGACAATATCGACCTTAGAAAATAGTGGTGGGGACATGTCCCACTCGCAAATTACGCCTATGATAAGGAGGAAATCGAGTCAGCCGACCTGCTTTATGTAACTGTTTCTGAACGTTTTCTAACTCATTTTTAGTCAATAAAATGTTTTGACATTATAAGGGAAGCCGAGCTTCCCTTGCAGTCTTAAAAAAATCCAGACTGATATATGATGTTATATTTACATTTATAAATGTAAATGTGTATATATATATATATATATATATATATATTTTTTTTTTTTTTTTTTTTTTTTTTGAGCCAGCTGTCGAAAGCAAATTTGTTCAATGTATAAATGCACCAACTTACACAAATGAAGCTGCGGATTCTGCAGAGACAATATCTGTAAGCAGCATTGCAGCTCTCACACACACACTCCACTTATCTATCACACATTCACAGCAGTTTTATGGGATTGTGCCTGCTCTAAATTCCACCTACCGCTCTCATTGAAAATGATTTGTGTCAGAGTGCCCCATCTTACTTCTGTATGCACATGAGTCTCTCCTCACCTGTGAGGGGCTGAGCATAGTGGGTGATGGATGTTACAGTACAGATCAAGTTAATGTCAGTAAAATAATTAAGAAAACACAACAAAACTGCACTTAGTTTATTGTAAAATAAAATGAGATTTGAACGAGCATGGTAATGATTTAAAGGGATACTTCAGGATCGTCCAAAATGTCCGGGATTCAGCTTTTGCTTTCTGCAGTCGCCATTCATTGTTTACATGCACACCTTTTGTTTCAATCTAACTGAATTCATTCCGATTGGTGAATCCGCGTTATTTATCGGGCACGGACACACACCAGCTGTGTGTGCAATGCCTCGGTGTGCAGCACGCTAGGGCGGCTCTCGAGGGAGCGTGTAGCGAGTGTGAACGGCTGCCGCTCAGGGTGTTGCGCTCACGGCTGGCCGTGTTTGATGAGGACGGCCAGGCTCGCGAAGTGGTGGGGACAATATCGACCTTAGAAAATAGTGGTGGGGACATGTCCCACCCGTCCCACTCGCAAATTACGCCTATGATAAGGAGGAAATCGAGTCAGCCGACCTGCTTTATGTAACTGTTTCTGAACGTTTTCTAACTCATTTTTAAGGAGGCAGCGGCAGCGGCGGGCCCAGAACCGCGGGGCTCACAGATGGACCTCTCAGCGGGACACGGGACTGCAACGGCATTTTCCCGGTCCTCATCTGAGGGTTCAGATGTTCTCCCGCCCCGTGTGGAAGCCTGCGAGGCGGAGGACCCGATGCTGCAGTTATCTGGCTCTGGTGGAGGTTTTGACCCGCGCTGTGGCCAAGTTAAGAATTGATTGGCCACAAGAAGAATTAGAAATCCAGCCGCCAAGTAAGCTGGATGAAAGATTTTATAAGCGCAGGTCTCAACCTCCACGCCGGGCGTGGCGCTCTGGAGTCCATACGGACGATGGTCTCCAGAGCAAAGCTAGGCCACAACCTCACTGTGAAGCAGTTTCAGAGATTGCTGGGGCTCATGGCAGCAGCGTCCAACGTCATACCTTTTGGCCTGCTACACATGAGACCCCTACAGTGGTGGTTGAGAGCCAAGGGGTTTTCCCCGAGGGAAACATTTCTACAGTCTGCAACTCCCTGTGACGCCTGGCGTCAGAGTGCTCGCGTCCTAAGTGTGCCTGGTCTGCCAGCTTCACACTAGGGCGGGTGTGATTACGGTGTGGCATAGTGGGCATTACGTTCCCCTAGTGTCGTCACCACGACGATGCAGTGCGAGTTCCCTCGAAGGGGAACGTCTCGGGTTACGACTGTAACCCTTGTTCCCCGAGAAGGGAACGAGACACTGCGTCTCATCGCCACACCTATCACGGGCAGAGCGCTTGCTTCATCGCAAAAGAGCTAACATGTGTGTGTGCCGGCATCCCTTTGTATCTTCCGGGTATGCCGTCATCTACTACGTCATGACGCAGCACCAATCAGGATTGGATGGATTTCATTCATGCTTCAGACGCGCTACGCTAAGGGCGTTCCCCAGAGTGTCGTCACGACGACGACGCAGTGTCTCATTCCCTTCTCGGGGAACAAGGGTTACAGTCGTAACCCGAGACGCTAATGCAAACAAAGGAACACAGAAACAATGAGAACAGAGTGCATGTGACAGCGCATATAAATCGCACAACGAAAGAGAACAGTCTTGAATTACAAACACTCAGGAGAACACGGAGAAATACAACCAATCTACCACAAATGAAAACGGACAAAGAACTGAACAAAACAGGGAGTATATATACAGACTAAAGGGCCATTCACACAGAACATGTTTTTCAAAGCAAAGAGTGCGGGCAGTGGAACGGGGGAAAATCGCAAGGTCTCGAGACGCGTTGAACTGTTGAACTGATTTTAACTTGAGCGCTGTGTTTTTAGAACGCAATGTCATGCATGAGATGCTGCAAAAGACTCGAGACACGTAGTGAGTAATAACAATTAACTACATGTAGTTACCATAGGGTTAGGATTAGTGTGTTGTTTGGGGGTTAGCATGTAATTATGCACAATTTATAGTAATTCCTATAGTAACTACATGTAACGTGTAACATGGACACTTTAAAATAAAGTGTGACCGGGTTTGGTTTAGTTGCTTTTAATTATGCAAAATGTACTGTTGTTACTATAGTAAGCACAGGCAATGTGTAACAAGGACACTGTAAAATAAAGTGTTACAAAAATGCATAAAAGTGTAATGTAATTGTAATGTATAGAGTTGACTGAAAACAGTGTGGTGGATTTGTTTAACAGGTTTTTCCATGCATCTGGTAGAAGTTGCCACAGTTCTACTATGGATTTAGGCCGTCTGTCTCTTCATATAATTTCAGCCTGACTCAATGATGGTGAGATCAGATCTTTGTGTGGGCCTAACCATCTGTTGTAGGACACTTTGTTTATTAAACAAAATTGGATTATTGCAATGCTTGCAAAATAAATGTTTGGAAATATAAAATGTGTATTTCCTAATGGCGCTCTAATACAAAGGATATAAATATCTTAAAAATGTACCATTTCAAATTCAGAAGCCTGGCATTAGATGGACATGCATTCAAAAACCAGATTCCCTGTATGATTTTGTAAAATTAATGATGAAAACGTTTTTACTTAATGTTCTTAGATGCAAGATAAGTCAATTAATCTATCTCTACATTCATCAAAAGCAGCTTATATGTGAGTTAATTGGTTAAGTCAGT
The DNA here is from genome assembly GCA_021554675.1 of Leuciscus idus. Lineage (NCBI taxonomy): Eukaryota > Metazoa > Chordata > Actinopteri > Cypriniformes > Leuciscidae > Leuciscus > Leuciscus idus. Next base: position 33,832,486 of record CM038627.1, on the reverse strand, counting down.
TTTCTAATAAAAACCTTCATCTGGAGAGGACTGCAGTAGTGGCCAAGAGCGAAATTATGATGCTGTGTTTTGATCTGTAAACACTTTTTCACATGCGAACAGAGAACCAAATGATTATGTCAAGCAGCATACACCATCTGCGTTTCTATCTTCCGTCCAACCCCCAAATGAAGATGTGACACATTTGGAAGTTCCAACACAGTGACAAACCACCAATGGTTTTGGACATGACTGCTTTAGTGACAAACTAATTCAATCAATGCAGTCGGTTTATTTATTGTGAATGATGGGGATTGAATTCTGAAGTGATTGGTCTCGAGGGTTTAATCTGCAGTACATCTGTCCATCCCTTTAGTCTGTCTCAAGACTAAAGGACCGTTCACACTAAGAACAATAACTATAAAGATAACTATAACAATAACTATATTAGCATACACAGCAATGATATTGTTTTTCAGTGTCACTATTGTTGTAGTTGTAATGTGGATGTGTGATGTGTGAGGTTTTTGGATGAGTTTTGGCCTCATTGTGTTTCATTTCAGTTTCCCGCCATTTTGTTATTGTTCTCACCTGTGTCTCATTTCCTGTGAGTGTATTTGAGTTGCTCCGTTCCTCTGTTTTTTGCTTGTTATGTTGATGCCAACCTCTCCAGTCTTTTGGTAAATTTCTTTGGATTTATTACTTCTGTTTGATTATATGACTTTTTTCATTTTGTTGTCCTTATTTTTTCCCATGGAAGTGTTTTTTTTTTTTTTTTTTTGACCTTTTTGGGAAACATAATTTACCCTTTGATGTTTCTAGACCCTCTTTTGGATTTTTGGGGGATTGACTCATTGGGAAAATTTGGAGTTACTTTCTGGACTAATTAAATGAAACATTACATGTATTCCCTGACTGAGCTCTCATTTCTGCAACTGGCTTCTCTACCTTCTCCTACATTCAGCCCTCACAGCTTTGTTCTAACCTTGGTTCTGACACTATGCTATTTTACATTAGAACCCTTTTTAAAACTGTATCTTAAGTCATGACTGAAAGTCTTATGTGTGGAATGCTAAGAGTATTTGAGGCAATTCTCATTCCTTTGGATAAGTCAAGTTAAACTCTCTCCACATTACATAAAGTCCAGTCAGCTTCCAGGTCCTATAATTCCCTTAATTTGCAGTAATCAAAAGAAATGTCTCATCGCAAGATCCTTTGTGCAAAGGAGTTGAATTGAGCATCTGATTGTAATTTGATGTTAGTCTCGCATCTGATCATCATGTGGGTCCCTCGCCTTCTGCCAAAAATTTGTGAAATTAGTCATTGAGGCCTTGCTAATTCATTTAGGTTGTATGCCCCACTGTGGTTTTGATGATTAACGAAGTACTACAGCCCTTTCTCTCACAGCCACAGTCCAAAATCAAATGAGTAGAGAAAGTGCCGAACAGCCTGTGTCCTCACTCCTTGGCATTTGTAAGAGGACACGGCTAATGACATGTGGTCCTCGTAAATGAGTGAGACTGGGATTCAGCGCTCTGTCACTATTCATTTCTCCTGCAGGGAGTATCAATCCCAATTCATTTGGGAGTTGCACGAAGGAATCAGGGCAGGGACTCGAGCTGATTACCAAATGTTCCATTCGACCTACTTTCACATATGTGAAACATATGTAATGCTTGTATAAATAGGTAGGTATTAATTCCAGGGTCTATACTGTAGAGTTCTCGTTGATCTTTTTGTGGACTCACCAACCATATTTACATGCACATTATTTTCCAATTAAAGTGGTTCAACTAAAACAACCTATTGGAATATTCCTATACAGTAAATACGTGATCTGAATAAACTAAGACAGGTGTTATTGTTATCTGGAAATAGTGCAGATACTCTTTCATTCTTTATTAGGCAAATGTCAGCTGTCTTATTCAGATTTCTAGAAACCAGATTATTGGCCTAAAACCAAATATTGGCATGATCAGGTTAATGGGCTAACATGATGCTTACTGTAACAAAGTTCAAGGCTCAGGGAAGAAAGAGGTGGAAACCGGCAAATGTTAAAAAATAAATTTTAAAAACAAAATAAGCAAAATAAACACAATAAAACGAAAGTAAGCGGCAGCTGCATCACGGCCTGACTGATGAATAAAATGTAAACAAAACAACCACTCAAATGTCCCAGACCTGGTCCTCTCTCGTCTGCCACTGTCGTCATTCTTCTTTATATCCTTCCAGAGCTCCTCCATGGGACTCGAGACTTGTGTGTCGCGCAGGTGTCATTCATTAACATTCGCTCCACCGGCCTCGCTCTGCTCCCATGGCTCTCGGCCTCGCTCTGTTTGCCACACGTACATAAACAGAATATGACCAAATTCTGACTGTATTTTGAATATTTTTCTGCAAGCACTTTGCAAACTCTCTATGAGAAGCCAAAAGTTTACTCTAGTTAAAAAACACATTAAACAGACATTCTAAACAGCACTGAGGAGGAAAACAGTGCCAACAACGTAACAAAATTTTTTTTTACATTTTAATAGGTCTTTTGCATTTTATGCATTTGGCAGATGTTTTAATCCAAAGCAATTCATTTGGTAGTTTTTTATAGTTTATAAATATATTTACTATACTGTCATGACAAATACCATATATATATATACACTCACCTAAAGGATTATTAGGAACACCTGTTCAATTTCTCATTAATGCAATTATCTAATCAACCAATCACATGGCAGTTGCTTCAATGCATTTAGGGGTGTGGTCCTGGTCAAGACAATCTCCTGAACTCCAAACTGAATGGCAGAATGGGAAAGAAAGGTGATTTAAGCAATTTTGAGCGTGGCATGGTTGTTGGTGCCAGACGGGCCGGTCTGAGTATTTCACAATCTGCTCAGTTACTGGGATTTTCACGCACAACCATTTCTAGGGTTTACAAAGAATGGTGTGAAAAGGGAAAAACATCCAGTATGCAGCAGTCCTGTGGGCGAAAATGCCTTGTTGATGCTAGAGGTCAGAGGAGAATGGGCCGACTGATTCAAGCTGATAGAAGAGCAACTTTGACTGAAATAACCACTCGTTACAACCGAGATATGCAGCAAAGCATTTGTGAAGCCACAACACGCACAACCTTGAGGTGGATGGGCTACAACAGCAGAAGACCCCACCGGGTACCACTCATCTCCACTACAAATAGGAAAAAGAGGCTACAATTTGCACGAGCTCACCACAGTTGAAGACTGGAAAAATGTTGCCTGGTCTGATGAGTCTCGATTTCTGTTGAGACATTCAGATGGTAGAGTCAGAATTTGGCGTAAACAGAATGAGAACATGGATCCATCATGCCTTGTTACTTACCACTGTGCAGGCTGGTGGTGGTGGTGTAATGGTGTGGGGGATGTTTTCTTGGCACACTTTAGGCCCCTTAGTGCCAATTGGGCATCGTTTAAATGCCACGGCCTACCTGAGCATTGTTTCTGACCATGTCTCTGATGGCTACTTCCAGCAGGATAATGCACCATGTCACAAAGCTCGAATCATTTCAAATTGGTTTCTTGAACATGACAATGAGTTCACTGTACTAAAATGGCCCCCACAGTCACCAGATCTCAACCCAATAGAGCATCTTTGGGATGTGGTGGAACGGGAGCTTCGTTCCCTGGATGTGCATCCCACAAATCTCCATCAACTGCAAGATGCTATCCTATCAATATGGGCCAACATTTCTAAAGAATGCTTTCAGCACCTTGTTGAATCAATGCCACGTAGAATTAAGACAGTTCTGAAGGCAAAAGGGGGTCAAACACAGTATTAGTATGGTGTTCCTAATAATCCTTTAGGTGAGTGTGTATATATATATATATAAATATAAATATATATATATATATATATATATATATATATATATATATATGTTTTAACTCTATCCAGGAGATGACTGATACTTTGAACATTAAGATTAAGGTGTCCCAACTCAGACCCACTGTAAGAAAACTTGTACTTATTTGCTTTATATAAATGATAGGTCAATTAACTGTTCAGATGTTATTGATGTTAAAATCAATAAATGTATCTGCATCTCAACTCAAAATCAGAGCTTTACTAGCTTTACTTTATCTATATGGGCTATATTATTGGCAATTGCAATTATTGGTTAATACAATAACAATATCACTACCATTATTGTTACTGGCTTTCAAGTTTACATTTTAAAAGCCACACCTAAGCTGGTATTTCCAAATAATACCACAGCGCTGATACAGTCCATGCAAGGTAATTCCAAGTTTAGGATTAATTACTTGCCTTTGTTGACCAAATTAACCCTTTACACTAGGTTTGATATTGATACTCATTAGTTGTTTAAAATGAAAAATTGAGGATACATATTTGTGAACTGAAAGTAAATTTTTTTTTTTTTTTTTTTTCACAGAATCACTGAAAAAAAATTTTTTTGCACTGTTTGTCTGTTCAGTCATATCTATTTTTGAGTTTTTTGGAATGTAATAAATGTATGTTTGTTCAGCTTTATTAATCACCCATGTCCCATTATTTGCATAAGATTATTTATCATTTTAATGAGTTTTCTACAAAAATTTGAGTGTTCTAACAAGATATTATTTTGGAGTGAATAATAATCAGCTGTTTGAATATGATTATAGCCAGTTTAATGTCAGCATAAGTGCATTTGTATTTATACAATCGTAGGAATGAGATTTGTTGTCACAGCTATAACTTTATAATATTTAGTAGGGTGCAGTCTCTGTTAAATATTCATGACATCACAAGGCTTTTTGCAGATACCTGAATTCACTGATTAACAAGAGAGCAGAACTGAGTGTGTGAGTGAATCAGAAAGTACCTAATATGCAATCTATCTGTTTTCATAGGAAGGCAGCATTTTTTTTTTCTTTTTTTCTGCATCATAGTTGCATTCAAAGGCTCAAAACCTCTTTGCTGATTTCTTTAGTTTGGGAGCTGCAAACAAACAATGCTTCAGTCTAAGCATTTACTCCTGTCAGTACTGCAATTTTCCTTGAAAAAATAACGGTGCATTTGCTCAGCTTTTGGACTTCTTCGTAATTTGACATCACAATTACAGGATTGAAATAAGTGTTAGATGCATTTGGCGCATGCTTTGGTTATATACCACAGGCCTTTGAAACAGAAAAGGATTCGCTATAACTGTTTCGCTACCACTTTCAGCCTCTTCAAGGCACCGTAGATTGCAGTGTTTTTCAACAGAATGCCTTAAAAGCTTCATTTTGATTGACTTTATAATGTTTCCCATCCGACGATAGGGCAACGCCGCTACATACGGAGATTTTAAGAGGCATGAAAGAGATAGGGGGATGGAGTATCGAGCATGTCCACACAGAGCAAGGGCTTCTTTATGAAGAGAAGCCTGAAGCTGTCTTTGCTGGAGACATGAAGTCCTGACAGGGTGAAGAAGCCTCATGTCAGCAAACACACAAGACCTGGGCATTCAGTTCGTCAGATTAAGACCAAAAGAGACAAGATTGACAGATACTCCATGTGGAGTGTGGATACATAGTTAAGGCTGAGACAAATTTCTCTATATTCTGTTTCTCTTGTTCTCGCTCGCTGAGTGAATCTGGCTTTGACAGTGCGCATAAAGCAAATGTTTATATATATATATATATATATATATATATATATATATATATATATATATAGATATTTATCTCTGTATTCATGCACCTTTTTACAATAGAGCACAACACTTCCCACCACATGGTTCCAGAACTATTTTTTCCATGGGGATTTTTAACAACAACAATAATAATAAGTCATCATTAAAGTGTTCTAAAACATGAACCAAACCAACCAATTCTATAGTGAATCAAAAGATCAAAAGAAATTATTTGAAGCAAAAAACTTTTTGAAAATTGGGCAAAAGGACAAAGGGAAGGATGTGGGGTTTGCATGTTCACCCCGTGTTGGCATGGGTTTCCTTCATTATCCAGAGACATGCAGGATGGATGCATTGGAGATGATTAACTCTTTCCCTGCCATTGACAGAATTTTTCATGTCGCTTCCCTGCTATTGCCGGAATATTCCGGCAATCTATGTTTTCACTGTTATTATTTAGGGGGGGCGCTATTTCACATCTTCTGAAAGAGTACAGAGTTTCCAGATCCAAAAATACGGAGAAACACATCAAAAAAGAAGAAGAAACAAGCGATAAAAGCATTGCTTTATGCACATTCTAGTCTTTGACCAAAGAAAATTCAGCTTTTTGTTCAAAATGTAGCTTTTTTTAAAACTTAACCACATTCAAGAGATGATAAAAAAAAAAGAATGAAAATATTTTTTTCTTATTTTTTTTAAGCAGAAGCTCTGTTCTTTCTTTTGAAATATTGCATGTTCAGATATTCATTCAACAAAATATGAAAGTTTTGTAAAAAAGATCAAAACTGCTGGTGATGGATGGCAACTAATATATATATATATATATATATATATATATATATATATATATATATATATATATATATATATACACCAGCATATTATATTATAAAAAAATAATACAATAAAAAGATATTGTATATATACACTCACCTAAAGGATTATTAGGAACACCATACTAATACTGTGTTTGACCCCCTTTCGCCTTCAGAACTGCCTTAATTCTACGTGGCATTGATTCAACATGGTGCTGAAAGCATTCTTTAAAAATGTTGGCCCATATTGATAGGATAGCATCTTGCAGTTGATGGAGATTTGTGGGATGCACATCCAGGGCACAAAGCCCCCGTTCCACCACATCCCAAAGATGCTCTATTGGGTTGAGATCTGGTGACTGTGGGGGCCATTTTAGTACAGTGAACTCATTGTCATGTTCAAGAAACCAATTTGAAATGATTCGAGCTTTGTGACATGGTGCATTATCCTGCTGGAAGTAGCCATCAGAGGATGGGTACATGGTGGTCATAAAGGGATGGACATGGTCAGAAACAATGCTCAGGTAGGCCGTGGCATTTAAACGATGCCCAATTGGCACTAAGGGGCCTAAAGTGTGCCAAGAAAACATCCCCCACACCATTACACCACCACCACCAGCCTGCACAGTGGTAACAAGGCATGATGGATCCATGTTCTCATTCTGTTTATGCCAAATTCTGACTCTACCATCTGAATGTCTCAACAGAAATCGAGACTCATCAGACCAGGCAACATTTTTCCAGTCTTCAACTGTGGTGAGCTCGTGCAAATTGTAGCCTCTTTTTCCTATTTGTAGTGGAGATGAGTGGTACCCGGTGGGGTCTTCTGCTGTTGTAGCCCATCCACCTCAAGGTTGTGCGTGTTGTGGCTTCACAAATGCTTTGCTGCATACCTCGGTTGTAACGAGTGGTTATTTCAGTCAAAGTTGCTCTTCTATCAGCTTGAATCAGTCGGCCCATTCTCCTCTGACCTCTAGCATCAACAAGGCATTTTCGCCCACAGGACTGCCGCATACTGGATGTTTTTCCCTTTTCACACCATTCTTTGTAAACCCTAGAAATGGTTGTGCGTGAAAATCCCAGTAACTGAGCAGATTGTGAAACACTCAGACCGGCCCGTCTGGCACCAACAACCATGCCACGCTCAAAATTGCTTAAATCACCTTTCTTTCCCATTCTGCCATTCAGTTTGGAGTTCAGGAGATTGTCTTGACCAGGACCACACCCCTAAATGCATTGATGCAACTTCCATGTGATTGGTTGATTAGATAATTGCATTAATGAGAAATTGAACAGGTGTTCCTAATAATCCTTTAGGTGAGTGTATATATATATGGTATTTGTCATGACAGTATAAAAAACTAACTATATATATATATAAATAATATATTTTTTTTATTAGATTATAATATGCTGGTGGATAAAAATTCAATTGTCAGTGTCTGTGTGAGTTAGCCTTGCAATGGACTGACCATCCATCCATTGTGTTTCCCTGTCTTCAGCCAGAGATGTTTTAAGACAAACAGTTTGGAAATATAAATAGTTTGAGAGGGTAAGAAGACCAACTCTGATTTGTCATTCACAGTACTTAATGGTAGTAGGGTGTCTCTGCAGAACTCTTTTGGCTCTTTCATTTATTTGACTCTTTTTTTTCTTTTTCTTTTCTTTTATTGGTTCTTCACTGTTGTTTCTCAGAGGGTGCATTTACATCCAGTGCTGCACCAGAAGCAATTGATATTTACCTAGAGCTGTCATAATGACTGAGGAGAAGAGCTTCCTTGGAATGCTGTAAATGATGTGCATCACATTGGGAGTCAGTCGGGTGTCACACAATCCAGAAAAAAGTCATATTGCTATCTTCTACTAGCAAATCTAGCTCTTTTTAATCAATTTTTAAATAGAGGAGGACTTTAAACCCCATTCACCTCAAGTTTTTTATAACTCAACAAAAAAGCAACAACAACAGAACAACTGTTTACATCAGTGGGCTTGCTTTGATAGAACCATAGACAGTATATAAACTGGACACAACGACCCCATTGGATTCAACGGAGACAAGTGAAGTCAATTAGAAGCACTAACTTCCTGATGGTCGAGCGTACTGCGCAGACTCAAACTGAGCTTGACGACGTAGATGTGACGTGAGCAACCCGTCTATCTACTAGTAGCTGTACCAAGAGAAATCTGAATCATTCCCTTCCGAAACTTGCAGAGACGGAGATCGTGAGTAGGAGGTGTCTATGAGCTAGAAGCAGGAGAAACTTTTGCTAAGTATTCTGATTAATTACTTGGTCATTTTTCCTCCACGTCCCCCCGATTGCCCGCGAGCTTCTCCTCCTGTCCATACGGTAATCTCTCTACTGTGCGACAGAGAGTCGCGTGTTATGACGCAATCGTTAGCCTATTTTTGCAAAAACTGCTTCTACGGGGCCATAACGTAAGATACAAGGTAATGGAGCCTTTTATACATTTTCGTGTTTCTTTAGAAATAAATAATGGACAAATGGAGTCTTTAAACGCCTCAGATGTAAAGTTATTCGCTGTCAAAGTGACGCCAAAATGAATGGGAGTCAATGGGATGCTAACAGCAGGTGATGGTCCGCTAGCCAATGGCGGCGCCCGGGGAAACTTCAAAATAATATGAAACCCTGCCCCCCTGGATAGAACCGACTTCACGACAATAATCCTCTAATTGGTGTGTATTACTTATATTTTCTCATGATCATGTTTAATTTATTTATTCAACCTTTTCACTGTTAAACTTTCACTGGTATTTTTAATGAAGTTGAAATCATGCAGAGGGATGGCTTCAACGAAAGCATATGTATTATCAATGAACAACCTCTGCCCTCATAGGTCTATCTTTAAAGGTTTATGAGTTGTCAGAAAAAAAATTTTCTCTATGGAGAAAATGAATGGGATATTTATTTCTGGAACGTAAATACTGTGATTTAAGTTAGAAATGCAGTGAATATTGGGTTAAAGGACAACGAATTTGAAAAAATCGGAAACTTACTACAAAATCACTCGTAGTAAGAGAGTTCGCAGATAATTAGTAAGGCTGGTTTGATATGGTTGTTGACCATTTCTTTGTGTTTCTTTCTTTTTCTCTGTTTAGAAGCGGCACCATTTCTCTATTTGTTTGTCAGACGGTCTTATGGATTGATTCAGCCTGTACTATTTTGGGGAGTGTGGTGAGTCTTTGGGCAAAGTCTTCCTGTAGATCAAAAGCATGGTGCTGGCAATGTCAAAGTCATGGGTTTCATTCCCAGGGAAAGCAATAACTTTTAAAATATCATCACTTGTGTATCCTTACTTGGATAAAATTGTCTGCCTAATGTGTAAATGTGAAATTTCTTTCCCTGTGCCCTGCTCACTTTGAAGGGCGGAAACCCTTGAAGTGGGAACTCTGGTGGGGGCTATAGGCAATAGAGTGTCATAATGTGGCAATGAAATGCGAGCAATAAAAAACAACATAATTTAGTTTTTATCTGGAATGAATTACCCTTCATATGGCATCCTCTTCTTGAAGTGCCCTTCAAGGGAGCAAAAACACCATTTGGAATTCACCTTTTGTTTGACTATGGTTGACCCTGAGTACTCAAAAGACCAAGACCATACATAGTTTTAAAATGATATAATGTAATATCCATGAGACTTTCCCTAGTATTGTAAAGACGTCTCTCACTTACCCTAGAGAAATATGTGTTAAAATATGTAGGAGCTCTTTTAACTTGTGTACCATTTTTAGTTTAAAATGTGCTACTATGCTTTCTATCGGTAACCAATCCAGATGTCTAAAATGAGATACATCAACATGTGCACAAATATTCAAACTTAAAACCAACCTTATCAATTTATTTTGCGATTTCTGTAACTTATCCAACCATACACGAGACAGATCAGACATCCAAGAAATGCATGCATACTCAAAATGACATTGCACTAAACATGACATAGCACAAAACATGATTCAAGTAGTTGAGTAGTAAATTTTGTTTATCCATAAAATTAACATATCTAGCAAGAACTTTTTTTCTAGCCATTAACCTTACCTAAGGTTTTCATAGCCATACTTGTACCACTCAAATCATTGTCAAGGACACAGCCAAGATAATTAATACTATTTCTGTTTGATATTACACTATCCCTTACCTTGATAAATATGTTAGGAACCTTGATCAGATTACTTTTAGACCCACATAATAGGATTCTGTTTTCCCTAAATGCAATGCGAGTTTATTTTCAGAGAGCCAGTCTTTTACTTTAATTAACTCCTCACCTAATATCACTTGTATTTTCCCAACATCCTTGTCTGAAACCAGTAAAGCAGAGTCATCAGCATATAATTACAAATTACAGTCACAAACTGCTTGCATATCATTTATGTATAGGAGGAATAAAAGGGGGCCTAAGACACTTCCCTGAGGAACGTTCTTTTGCTAAGTTCAGGACCATGATCTGTTTGCACTGGAATCTGATATTGGCCACATTTAAAACAACAATGTGAACGCCTATCCAAAAAAATCTGATCTGAGCAATACATCGTAATTGAGCACCAAGGCTTCCAGTCTAAATGTAGTCTGTGTTGCCGATGCAATTCAAATGGGCAGGTCCCATATGAGGGTAGCAATCTGTTTGTCTTTCCTTGAGCAAGCAGCAATTTGTCGTATTCACTTTGCTCAGTTTGTTTTTGCGAGTCCAACAAAGCCACAATACTAATAACCAGAATGTGAAACTCAAACTCAACTGTCTGACTGAGGGTGAGAGATCAGATTATTTGTTGGTAAGGTTGTTTTTGAGGAATTCTAGGGCCAACGACAGAAAACTGTACAGATGCCTTCCACCAAACTCATGAAAGATGTGTAGATTGAGGATGACTGTGTGCCTGTCCTTTGCTGAAGACTCTCTCTTGCTCTCTCATACCCCTTTTCCACCAAAAAAGAACTGGTTCGGAACTGGTGCTGGTTCAAAGTTGGTTCAACTTGCGAACCTTCTTAGAACCTGTTTGTTTTTCCACTGACTAGAGAGCCCAGCGAACGGCGTCATCACTGTGTACGTTGCCATAGGCTACGTCTTAAGGGGGTGTACACCACCTGAAAATCCAATAACATCAGCAATTTTCTGATTTCTGTAAATGAATATAAAACTTGCAGCACAGGGTGAAGTCAGTATACATTAACTACGATATGAGACACATGCCAATTTAATATAAAACTTTGTAACGTCGGTTAAATGGCGCTCTGTTGCGCGGCAGGATTTTGAACACGGTCCTGAGCCGTTGCTGGGCGCCGCGGACAGACGCCGAAAGGCACCGCCGGTGTGTGTACACTTCTAGAGAATAATGCGTTCGAATTTAAAAGACGCGGCGCGTCGCTGAGCTGAGCTGCGCGTCCGGTGTGCGACCCCCTTTAGCTTTCCTAGAAACATTTGCGCCAAATTCAAACATAACAATTACAATGGCGGAATACATCGTCTTTCTGCAAATGTTTCTCCTTGCTTTGCGATCCTATATTGGGGTCAGAAGAAGACGAAGAACACATTCGTGCTGTTCGGACGGAGGTTACGTTCGAGAAGAAGTTCGACAATAACCCCGCCTCCAGCATGACATGGTTAAAGAACGGTTCTAGTCCAGCAAAGAGTTGGTGCCGCTTTGGAACCAATTTTCCTGGCCGAGAACCGGTTCTTTGGCTGTCGAAACACAAAGAACTGGTTCGCGAGTAGGCACCGGCTCCGAACCGGCACCAGCACTGCCTTGGTGGAAAAGGGGTATCAGACACCATCTGTCTTCCTATTGACTGTAAACTTCACTACAGTGAGAGACAGACTTACTGGATTCTTTTGATACAACCTGGCTCAGTTTGAGAATGGGATCAGCTTTACTTTTACTATTGCTTTTATTGCAGTTTGTTTTATGGAGATTATGTGGATGGGCAAGAAAATGATCCCATGAGAACTTTAACTGTAAGTGGTTGGCAGGGGTCCATATGCATAACTGGCTTTAATGTTAGCAGCGTCAATTTGGAAAAACAATCAAACAATCAATTAAAATTAAGCTCACAGCCAGGCATGCTAAAGATGTCACAGCATGCCTCGCCTAAATAGGAAAATTACCATTGTGCATAAAATGCACAATATGCACTGAGTTTTCAGTTCTTCTAGGATTTTGCTATGGCAAGAAAATCCGACTTTGCTTGCAATTAAGAATGCAAATTAAACTAAATTCTGCATTATTCATCTTATTTTTCACAAATTCCTGATCAATCCCCATTGTGCCCATTAATAAGACTGAAAATTCTGTCATCATTTACTCACCCTCATGTCGATCCAAACCCTTAAGACTTTCGTTAATGAAATCTGAAGAGATTTCTGTCACTCCATTGACAGCTACTCAAATACAAAAACTGAGATGTGTGTTGACTGTTGACATATGTTTAAATGTGAATAAAAGCCTAAATTCAATCTGTTCATCATATGAAACAATCGGGTCTCTTCTGATAATTTGGACAATTCCTTCAATTCATATGGATTAGTTTGAGTTAATCTCTTTATGGACTTTTTGAATCGTCAAAGTGGTAGTTGGGTGGCTGTCTATGAAGGGACAGAAATTGCTCAGATTTCATTAAAAATATCTTCATTTGTGTTTCATAGATGAACGAAAGTCTTAGAGGTTTGGAACAACATGAGGGTGAGTAAATGATGAAAGATTTTCATTTTTGGGTGAACTAACCCTTTAAAGGTATAGTTAACCCAAAAATGAAAGTTACCCCATGATTTATTTACCCTCAAGCCATCCTATGTGTATATAACTTTCTTCTTTCAGACGAACACAATCTGTATAAAAAAATATCCTTGCTCTTCCAAGCTTTATAATGGTAATGAATGGCGCTCCTGATTTTGAAGTCCAAAAAAGTACACCAATGCATAAAAAAATAAATCCACCCTGCTTTCCACAAATATATATCACAATATATATTTTCCTCATAATGTGTACATATATTGCAATTACATGTTCCTATGTAAATGTGAATATATATACACTCACCTAAAGGATTATTAGGAACACCTGTTCAATTTCTCATTAATGCAATTATCTAATCAACCACTCACATGGCAGTTGCTTCAATACATTTAGGGGTGTGGTCCTGGTCAAGACAATCTCCTGAACTCCAAACTGAATGGCAGAATGGGAAAGAAAGGTGATTTAAGCAATTTTGAGCGTGGCATGGTTGTTGGTGCCAGACGTGTTATGATTCTGCCCTTGTGTCTTTAATACTTCTCTTGTCTTAGGGTAGGATCACAACAGACTCTTGTTAAGTGTGCAAGCGCGTGGCTCTTCGGGCCATGTGCTTGTGTTGTCCTCGTTACCTCACCCCTCCCTCTTGTTCTCCTCGTTAGTGATTATTGTATTATCCTTGTCACCTGTCTTGTTCATCAGCGTCTCTCTTGTTTTCCTTGTTTGTGGTAATTATCTCATCCTTGTCACCTGTTGTTATCATCTATGTCTCCCTATATCATGCCCTTGGGCTTTCTGTCCTGCGTGGTTCATTACTATACGTTGTGGCTTTCAATGTTAGACTGGTGCACTGCTATTGATTGCTGGAAGCAGCTTTTCATGGCTATTCCTTGTTTTGTACTTGTGAGTATCCTGTCGTGAGTTTTGTCTAGATCTAGTTAAGAGTTTTGTATCTCTGTTTTGTTTTCCCGTCAAGTTACCCGTCTAGTATTTTGTATAGTTTGTGGGATACCTTGTATTGTCTCTGTTTTGCCCCCACGAGGGCATTTATTTTTCCTGTTTTTGTGTCTCAATAAATCGTTTGTCAAGCATTCCTGTCTGCGCTTGGGTTCGCCTTCGAGATTCATAACAAGACGGGCCAGTCTGAGTACTTCACAATCTGCTGTTTCACTGTACTAAAATGGCCCCCACAGTCACCAGATCTCAACCCAATAGAGCATCTTTGGGATGTGGTGGAACGGGAGCTTCGTGCCCTGGATGTGCATCCCACAAATCTCCATCAATTGCAAGATGCTATCCTATCAATATGGGCCAACATTTCTAAAGAATGCTTTCAGCACCTTGTTGAATCAATGCCACGTAGAATTAAGGCAGTTCTGAAGGCGAAAGGGGGTCAAACACAGTATTAGTATGGCGTTCCTAATAATCCTTTAGGTGAGTGTATATATAAACAGTGTCAGTGCATATATGTTCAAACAAATTTATTCACACACAGTAAAATATTTTATCGCATGTACATCTATATATTATGACAAGTATTATTGAATATAAAATTACATACAGTACATTATGATATACAGTGTAAGTAAATATATTGTCACATATTTTGTGATAAACCTGAATATATGAAAGACTGCAATTCCATATGTACTGTACAATTTAATAATATTGTAATATGTTAACAAAATTAATTATTTTGTTTATTATAATATAATTATATATTTATCCTTCATACGTTAAGGGAATGTATATATTTTTTGCTTAAGGGCAGGTGGGGGAAAAAACCTCAGAGTAGTGTCTATGTTATTGGGAGACCTTGCATTATGCCACTTCACTGGACAGCTTTGAACACAGGGGTTAACGTTTGATTTTCCAGTTTGTTCCAAATAACCTCAAACAAGCCACTTTTGTGTTTTGCACCTAAATCAACTACTGTCCAGCACACCCGGTGCATGCTTAATATTTCCTCATTACCTTTTATTGCATCTCTTTTTCTTCTGACCACTGACGGCTATGGCAGGATAAAATGTGTTGGACAAGTTTATGTTCTTCATCATCAGTCATTGCACTGATCCCCAACAGCACACTTAGCAAACTAATGAAACTATGAATTTGTCAACCGCTAGCCTACATTGATTCTTACAAATGGGCTTTGTGTTATATTCATGAGCTGAGAGAGACCAGTTCTCAATCATAATTTAATCAATACTATGGTGATTTGTTTTAGCTATGTAGCTAGCTAGCATTACACGATTTCTTTAAGTGCAGAGGCTATTTAAGTGCGAAGGAAACGAAACGGTATATGGTTTTTATACAAAAGAGTATATAGTGGTGTATAAATCTTACAAGCTGGGATCAGAAGTTACCTTTGTAAAAATATCAATACTCTCTACCATTTTTATTTTTATTTTTTTGGTAGTTTTTATGTGGTTCGACACCATTGTTGTAGATGACACATAGTATTCTTCAATAGTGAATAGATCATGATGACTACACACGATCTATAACCTAGATCAGGTTCTCACTCCAATGGAGAATAAATCACTGGGAATTTAAATAAAAAAATAAATAAAATAATAAGAATTCACATGTGACCTATTCTGACCTATGATCTTCCTGCTTCCTCCGGTCTGTTGGTCTATACATTTGTACAATGATTCTCTTTGTGACAGGTACTGTGAAGCCTGGTTTATACTCGTCGCGTCCATGGCAAAAATGATGTCATCGCGGTGTGAGCGGTTGTGTGCATTGAGTGCGCGAGATCCCATTTCTTTGTAACTTTGCACGCGGCTCCACTTCCGAAGATGCACGACTGCAAGGCAACTCTGGGCAAGCATGCATGTACATCTGTACTGGCACCTGACTACCATAAAAGAAATAAGCCTTTTTAATGAAAATAAAGGTCCATGTTTAATAAAAAAATTCATAAATTAAAAGAAAATTTTCAAAAATAAAGACATAATTTCATTTAGTTTTATACACAATTCACACTTACATATAATTTGAGGGGGTAAAGTTTAATGCGTATTTGGCGTGCTGTCCGGAGGGAGGGCTCCGAGCTCTGAGTTCGGCCCGAACACAGAGTACTCCCCCCGTATGTAAGTGCTTAGGACTAGAAGCGTGGAGAAGGGGTGGTGGAGGGATGCTGCAAAACTGTCAATGGAATGAGGTGAGATTGCTGAGTATATATACTGTACACCTCTTACCATTGGTTGCTGAGTGCTCTCCACTTGTGTTAATTATCTGAACGTGCTCCTCCCGAACCTTGTTAATAAAACATCATTTCTCATATCCATATTGTAAGGCCCGCTATATTAGTCCAATCTGCCGGTTCGCCAATACACGGGGAAGGTTGTCACGTGTTCTGTCCTCACTCATGCAAAGTATTGGTTGGTTAAATTTGCAATACATTAATCATATGTATTTACTCGTTAATTCATCTGACTCCATAAATGAAAGGTTTTAATAATATCTGTGCCTCACTAAAAGTGAGCGAATGTTTTACTATTCCTTTTAACCATTAAATAAACAATGTCAAACCCAGTTGGAATAATCACATTGTAGCAATTTAATATTTCAGATATCAGAGATCAATTCCACAATCAATTCAAATATCTAGAACATGGTTATACATTGGTTACACCAAAGAATCTTACCCAGCTTGTACCTGAGATAGAGAGAGAGAAAGGGAAAGAGAGAGAGAGAGAGAGAGAGAGAGAGAGAGAGAGAGAAACCACCTATCCAATTCCACGTCCAGCCAAGAAGAAGAAGCGCCAGAGAGAGTCAGAACACCTTCCTTTATCCTCTGACCAGGTGACAAGGGGGATGGGGAAGGCCACCCTCAAATGGCTTCTATCCCACAGAAGGGGGGTTGCCTTATCTCTAAACCAGTTTTCTATGAACTTCTATAAACCTTATTTCCTTTTATTTTATCTATCTGGATATGAGATATCTGTACCACTCACTTTGAGACATTTCAAATGACACCAAAAACATAACAGTCAATGTTGAATATTCACATTAAACCATGTTCTTGTGTGAGTTCCTAGTTTCTGAGAGGAAGAAAGGCTGTATTGGGGGAGGTCAAATGTTAATCAGCCAGCAGGGCCCTTTTGTCCCATAAATCAGGCCTCAACCAATATTTTCAGTCTTACAATATGTAGTTCTAATCTAATGCCACAAGTAATAATCTCAAGGTTTACTGGGTTTTACACGATTCATGATTCTTTTGCAGTGTGGGTTTGGTGAAGTGTACCAACAACAATCATCGTCTGAATGAAATCGCCCCCTATCCCCTCAAATAGGGCGTTATTTGAGGGGACAGCCATTTGTAGTGGTGTCCGAAACCATAGTGGACGATATTGAGTGCACTCATTCAATCCCACATTGCACTGCAATAACGAATGTACAACCGATGTATGCTCAACGGCTGTCCGAATTCACTCACTCGTTTTCATTCACTCCTTCAAGAGAACTGTATTAGTGGACTAACGTGGAGAATAGTGAATGAGGGTTTAGGGGGCGATTTCGGATTCAGCCCTTGTGTACATATAATCCCATTGTTTCCTGTGTTCTTTGTCAGATCTTGTCCATGAATGGATGTCTTGTTGGTTTCCTCAGTTTTGTTCCTGTATTCCTTGCATTCCTTTGTTTCCTGGTTTTCTGAGTTTGGTTTTTGTATCTGATTTCTTCAGACTCTCTGCATTTGGATTCTGCTCACTCTTGTTTCTGAGTTCACCGATGTTACAGTTAGCAAGAAAGATTACATTTTAAATGTATTTTATTTAGTGTATGATTGCATAAAATTAAATGAAACCGAAGGTGAAGGTCAAATGGACACCTGGTTAGTGCTAGAGATCAGATTCACATGGAATCTGCACCTACAGAACAACTCAGAAAGTTCTCCATTAGATTATTACAATACCTGTCAATCACAAAGTTTTTTTTCTGCATTCTGCATCCTTCAAATTTTTGTTTTATTACATGTTTTGGCTTAACTAATTATGTTTTCAGATACCATGACACTCTCAGCTCGTTTTAAGACATTTTACCATGTTTACTATGTATTAAATTCCATTAAAAATGCTGATAGGACACTAATCTTTCCTAAACACCAAACCCAATACTCTTCCCAATGCTGAGAACAAAACAAAAATTACATTACTACAGTATATGGTAGGTGATGTAGGAAGCAGGTTATACTGGATATATATGTTCAACCCTGCTGTTTCCATAAGTTATGTCAGCTTAGTAACCTGGATGCACAAAGCTGTGAATTACGATGACACCTCAGCATACCGACTGACTTAGACCTCTGGCTCAAAAGGTTGCATACTGTAGAATGGCAGGGAGTAAATATACAGTGGTATCAGTGTAGACATGCCTCAAGGCCTGTTCACATCAACTCGTATGTTCAGCATTATAATTCTATCCGATTTTGTTCAGGCAAAGTAAGAAGGCGAACTTGAATGAAAATGCAATTTCGCTCTCTGACAATAGGTGCTGCTTATGGAAAAGCAGAAATACAGTGGTATAATATTTGTTTATCAAGATGCTGATACACTGTATTTTTCTTTTTTATAATTAATATTTTTGTTGGTCTCAGTATTTGCGTTGCTATGTCTAATATTTGCCATAATATGTGTTCATTGTTCAAATTGTTCACACACACACACGCTCTGTGCAACTTTATATTTCTGACACCGGCTTGTCATGGAGAAGTAACAAAGTCAAACAGCATTCACATGATTCACTTTAATCTATTATGATGTCAAATACAAGAGTACAGAGAAAGAGACCTGGGTCCAGATTCTTCCTCTACTCTTCAAGTCAAGTCAGCTTCATTTATATAGCGCTTTTAACAATATGAATAGTTTCAAAGCAGCTTTACAGTGATAATAGGAAATTACAGTAACAGAGATTGTTTTGGCTTTACAGCAGCTCTAGGATAAAGTTATTGTCCAGCTAAAGTTAGTTTTGATTGATTGATTCACTTCCGTTGCGAATATCATTAGTTATTAACTTAGGGGCCGCTAACACGACACCGTTCTTACAGAAAACCCTCAACGCCCATCCGCACAAAACAGTGCCTGGTGGCTCTAGAACGCACTCCCGGAAATAGGTTCCAAGGTGCAAACGATTATCAGTTATCTATGCGCAAACATACTCAACCTCTGCGCAAACACAGCACATGCACATCACGTGTTCAGTCCATAGGTATGCGCGTTTGAATATATATGTATGCAGGCGTGTAGTCCTTTTTTACAAATCAAACCTCAACAAACTACTTGTCTGGCTTAAATTTATAATACAGAATTATTTATCACCTCAGCGTAGCCACGTGGTGACTCTGTACAGATAAAATGACAACGTTTTATCTGTACAGAGGTAAAGGGAAAGGAAGGAGGCCTTCACAGGGGAGAACCTAGTTGACACTTCAGGCGCAGGTCCTTCATCAGATCTGGATACAGCCTGGATCCGGTGGACTGTGGTAAACCTCGGGATAAACCTTCTTATGATGTAACAAGTACATCAGGATTCATGGGAAGTTTTCCCGGTTCCGGCTGACCTAAACTATGGTTTTGGTGCTAAAGAGGAAAAGGATCTACCGCCAGCAGTCGATTTTGATATTCTAGGTATTATCAACTGGCCGGAATTTTGAGATCGCAATAGACGTGAAGGACTATAATGTGTTAAGAGCTCGCTCAAGTACTGCGGAGCTAAACCATTTAGTGCTTTGTAAGTAATCAGCAATATTTGAACATTTATACGATGTTTAATAAGGAGCCAATGCAGCGTTGACAGAACCGGGCTAATATGGTCAAACTTCCTGGTTCTGGTAAGAACTCTAGCTGCTGCGTTTTGGACCAGCTATAGTTTGTTTATTAAGCGTGCAGGGCAACCACCCATAATAGCATTACAATAATCTAGCCTTGATGTCATGAACGCATGAACTAATTGTTTCCGCATTTGTCATTGAGAGCATATGACTTAATTTAGATATATTTTTATGATGGAAAAATACAGTTTTACAGATACTAGACACGTGACTTTCAAATGAAAGATTGGTATCAAAGAGCACACCCAGGTTCCTAACCGACGACGAAGACTTGACAGAACAGCCATCAAGTGTTAGACAGTATTCTAGGTTATTACGTTTTTGTCCAATAATTAGAATCTCATTTTTTTCAGAATTAAGTGATAGGAAATTGCTAGTCATCCAGTTTTTTATATCAGCTATGCATTCCGTTAATTTTGTGAATTGGTAAGTTTCGTCAGGGCGTGAAGAAATATAGAGCTGAGTATCATCAGCATAACAGTGAAAACTAATTCCAAGCTTCCTAATGGTATCTCTTAAAGGTAGCATGTACAGAGTGAACAGCAACGGTCCTAGTACTGAGCCTTGTGGTACGCCATACTGAACTTTTGATCGATAAGACATCTCTTCATTTACTGCTACAAACTGATAACGGTCAGATACGTATGATTTAAATCATACTAATGCAATTCCACTAATGCCAACATAATATTCGAGTCTATTTAAAATAATGTTGTGGTAGATAGTATCAAATGCAGCTCTAAGATCGAGTAACAC
The DNA here is from genome assembly GCA_021554675.1 of Leuciscus idus. NCBI lineage: Eukaryota > Metazoa > Chordata > Actinopteri > Cypriniformes > Leuciscidae > Leuciscus > Leuciscus idus. The sequence goes on along the minus strand of CM038627.1, from coordinate 33,811,718 downwards.
TAATAGAGAGATTTCTCTTCACTGTCGCTTAGCAAAATAGTCTGTCTGTAAGCGCCACCAAGGCAATGGAAAATATTAGAACATGTCAATTCACGAGTTCACACTTACATATAATCATATATAATTTAAATATGCGCATTTGGAATGCTGTCCGAGAGGAGGGCTCTGAGCTCAAAAGTTTGCCCGAAACCAGAGCACAATTGGAGAGAAGTTTGGAGAGAATAAATGACAGAATTTGAATTTCACCTTAAAGTAGTGGCAAGTTTTGCAAGTTTTTTTTTTTTAATGTTACATCTAGTTTTTGTATGAAAAAACACATCAAATTGGAATCCATTGTCAATGGGGTAACTAAACAAAAAGGGCTGTGGTTTCTTTTTGTTAGAAAAGTGGAGTTGGTCTGCATTTGGCTTTCATTGACTTCAGGGCAGCGATGAGAAGGTACTGTAGGTGCATCTTATCATATGCTGCCAGGGAAACTGTGAAGGCACATCCCTTCATTTAATCACCCATTCCCATTGTACATCTGGATCTGGAACAGCAATAGGTGGGTCAAAACAAGAGGAGGTGAATCACACCTTCACAATCCTTAATAATAACTGGCTCTTCTTTGTGTAAATTGACAATGGGGGTGACATGATGAGGGAAGATCAGCTGGCATGGTGACATGCACATTTGAAATCTCCTTTACTGTCTCTCCATTAGCATATGTGGGTTGATAATTGTCAATTATCAACACATGACCTAACCTATGGTGCACACAATTACTTTTTTTGCAGTGCTGAACCACAGAAAAATGGTTTTCAGGTGGCTAATTAACCTTTCTTCCATCCATTCACACATCCGTCCTTCCACCCTCCCTCCTTCCTTCCCTTTGTTCTCAATCACACAAAAAAAAGGTTTATTAATGTGAGAACTCTAAATAAAAAGGTTTTAATTAAAAGTCAATAGAGTGCTGCAGTGATGACATTTTTGTGGGTCAAGCCAGAAGTTAGCATCGCCCTGGTTCCCTCGACAAACCCCCAACAGATTATTGCTGAAATATTTCCTATTTTAGGAAAATTATTTATATTTCCTCTGGTGACAAAGTGGGCATTCATTCATACATACACATCATGGGCCCTATCTTGCACCCAGCGCAATTGACTTTGTTCACCGACGCATGTATCATTCCTATGTTGCACCCGACGCACAGCGGACTTTTCCCTCCACAGACGCACGTCGGTAAACTAGGAAATGCATTTGCGCTCCCAGGGGCATTTCAGCGCAAAGAGGAGGCGTGTTCCGGCGCAAACGTTCCCTGGTGCTATTTTGCAGGTTTAGAAAACAATTCCGCCACAGACCAGGAAAAACCTAGTCTAAAGTCAGTGGCGCGTAGCGCATGCTATTTTAAGGGCGCATGCTTGGCCATAATCAATGTAGCGTGTGCACAACGCGCATGCACTTTGCTTATCTCATCTACACACAGACGCAGCAGTTCTCATTTTTAGAAAACCATACATTATTATAAGGAAAAATATTAACACACGAGGGAAATCATTGTTGTGTCCATGAAGATGTGAAAAAATAGGCATAAATCTAGCTTACACATTTACCCAAATTATTATACGCCTGTTTAACCGAAGCTAATTTGGGTGTGTTTCTCCCATCCCCATTCAATGTCACTTCTCTGTGTTTTACGGCCCTGATGAGAACGTTGGTCTCCTCGGATGTGAACCGCTCCTGGCGCGCGCCTGGCAAATCCGCCATTATAATAGCCATCCGCCATGGAACAAGCACGCCTGCTCTTAAAGGGAATGTGAGATGATGCTCTGATTGGTTTATTTCACGTTAAGCCCCAACCACACCTATGAATAATGAAGCTACTTCAGACCAACCCATTTTATATTTGCGTCGGGCACAAGAGTCATTTATCCCGCCGGTATAATAGCAACAGCGCCCGAGATCCGCCCACAAAGTTACTTGCGTTTCGCGCTTGATACTTGCGTTTCAGATCGTTAAAATAGGGCCCCATGTATCTAAAATAACAAAAATAAATAAAAGAGATTCACCTGCGTATGAGGCAAAAAGATGTCATCAGCCATGGTGAGCAAATTACATCTAAACTTCACAAAGTTGGTCATATAAAATCACAATCAACTAAAATATTGTTGCACAACATCACTAAACGTTCAATTTAACATTAATTGTGAGACAATTAATTAACACCACAGAGTTTTTAGTAAAAGGCATAACAGTTACAGTAACACTTTTAACCACAACATCACTTTCAACATCATCACAGTTAAGCTTCCAACAAGCTTGTTTAAAAAAATAAAATAATATAAAGAATAGAATAGAATAGTTTAGAATAGTTGCCTGTTTATAAACACGATGATATGCGTTTACCTGTTTGGCTGATGACGTTCACGGCTGCACGCGAAGTCAGAGCTGAAGAAAAAGCTGACTCAAAACCTCACAACACCCTCCCCCTGTCAGTGATTGGTTGGAACACTATTTGTTTTGGTTTTGAGTGTTTGGCTAAACCATTTGTTTTTGTGTGCAGATCTCAGAACCTAGGCTCTGGGGCGGGCAGCTAGCGGATCGTTAGGAAAGATTAGATGAATGAGATAAAAATATTTTTGGGCCTGAAATCACTGATACCACCTTTAACTAAAGGTGTTCAAACAATCAGTAATCAGTATTAGTGGAAGTTATTATTGAAAGTGTGTCCCTCTTCTCCCACGCTCCAGCAATCCGGATCATAGAAGTATACTTTTAAGGAGAAGGAGGAAAACGGCACAAGAACAATACCACATAGGAGACTCTCACTCACCCCCTACTCTCCTGTATCATTCACAGCAATGAGCACGAAACAAAGTGTCAGCAAACACGTTGTCTGCGCCTCGAATATGCTTAATTTGCAAATTATAAGGTTGCAAAAACAAAACCCACCTCATCAACCGCTGACGGGCTTTGCAACAAATGTAGAAAGGTCAGTGGATTGTGATCTGAATAAGTGGCAATTTGAGCTCCACCCCCTACATACACACCAAAATGTTGAAGGGCCCATATCAATGCAAGTGCTTCTTTTTCAATGACAGAGTAGTTTGCTTGATAATAATTACATTTACGTGAAAAATAGCTAACTGGATGATCAAGCCCATCCATCCCAGCCTGCAGAAGAGCTGCACCTGCCCCTTTCTGGCTCGAGTCTTAAAAGGTTTGTCAAACTGTGGCGCTGCTAAGACTGGAGAAGAGGACAGCAAAAGCTTTACATTTTCAAAAGCTTTTTGACAACCTAGAGACCAAACAAACTTAACAGAACTAGTTAATGGGCAAACAACAGAATTAAAACTTTGGGCAAAACCCCCAATAATATCCAGCCATATACCCAAAAAACGCATTAATTATTTTTTTGTCGAAGGAACAAGTTCAATCGCATGCACTTTTTCTTGCAACGGACGCACAGTACCTTGTCCCACCTCCCTTCCCAAGTAGACCACATTTGCTTTAGGAAATTTACATTTGGCCAGATTGACAGTAAGCTGAGCTTCAGCTAAACAGGGAAAAAAAGAGCAAACATGCTCTAAATGCTGTTCCTAGGTATCGCTGTAAACAATTACATAATCTAAATAAACTGCACAGCCCGCAAGTCCTGACACAACACGGTTCATCAGTCTCTGAAACGTTGCTGGTGCTTTTCTTAATCCAAAACTCATAACGGAGTAAGCATATAACCCAGAGGATGTATTGAAGGCAGTGATTCCTTGCACCTAATGTTAATGGCACCTGCCAATATCCTTTTAACAGGTCGAACTTAGCTGTTCCGACTTGATCTACGCAGTCCTCAATCCGGTGAAGGGGAAAAGCATCAGGCTTTGTAACCGTATTTACCTTTTGGTAATCCGTGCAAAGTCTGTAAGAATTATCAGATTTTTTAACAAGTAAACACTTTAAAGCCCAGCTAGAGCAAGATGGTTTCGCTAAAACATTATCCAATAAATACTGAACCTCATCCTCTTGTTGTTTCACAATTGGCCCACGGTAAAAACGTTGACGAATTGGTAATGCATCACCAACATCCACATCATGTTCAATTAAATGTGTACGTAATTGGGTATCTCCAAACAAAGCTGAAAATTAATGCATTACCTTTATATAAAAAAAAAAAAAAAAAAAAAAAAAAAATTATATATATATATATATATAGCCACCGAAGGGGGTGGATTTCGTTATTCTGGACTCAATTATAATTACAACACCGACTACGCCACCCTGGGAATTTCACCCAGGGAAATAATGGTCCAATAAGGACACACAGGTTCGTTCCCACAAAGACACAGCAGAGACGTGAATATAGAAAATAACAATAATACTTTATTATAACTAGGCTAAAAGCTCCACACACACACACACAATTCAATACACCAGGGGTTAATATGGCTTCAGAATCAAAACTAAAGAAAGATAACAAAATCGATCAAAGATAACATGTCGGATGGCAAGGAGAAATAACAAACCTACCCAATTACATTTCACTACAAGCACTTCAAACGTACAGTAATGTACTCACTTCACCACAAGCACACGTGCATTCAAGTGACAGGAAATTCAAAAGAATCAAATCACTCAGTGAACAAGGGTACCCATTAACTTGGACCTAGAGTGGTCAGCACTCCTTCTCAGCCGGTCCAACAAAGTTACCAAAATCAACTCAAATTGTCACAAATCAATAAACAAGAAAAAGAGAGAACAATAATCAAATTGTCATAAATCAAATCAATAAACGAGAAAAGAAAAGTACAAGTTGATCAACTAAAATACAAAGCAAAAAATAACAGAAATCAAATCAATAAACAAGAAAAATAAAAATACAAATACAAAGTTGATCAACAAAATACAAAAAAAAAGCAACAAAATAACAGATGCAAATCACATTACACCTGGTCCATTAGCAATACACACACATAAAGGATGCATTTAAGATCACGCAAACTCACAACCATTAATACTTATTTCTCACGCTCACACACTCATACACACTCGCACACACTTCCAACAATAAACAAACGCACTCAAACAAAATCACATCAACTTTTGAATTCATCCACACAACCATACAAACCCCACAGACACAGCTCCAGTTGAAAGTGCGGAGGTGGCCAAACGGCCACACGGATTAATACTCGGGTCTCAACAATCTCCCGATGTCAAGTTCACTTGATGTGGACTGGTCAAGCAGGCGCAATTGAGGTGAGGCAAGACGGAACGTCGCGGCAACGCGCAACAACAGTAGTAGGCTACTCAAGACAACGAAGGCAAAGACCAAACAGGAAGGGGAAGCCGGTCACGGTCCCAATCAGCTGTCATCACACGGACATATTACCAGCTCTTGGCCTCTTCAGCTACAACAGAGGGGAACACGATATAAACAAATCCTTTCGCGGATATCCACCCATTAAATCAAATCGTTTACCCACCTGATTATTAACAAATCAGCCCTTCCAACGTCAGACCACGATAGATAAACAGCCCAGGATGCATACTAAAAACAACAGAATGCATATAGCCAACAGCTCGCCCCACATTAAATATTTATTTCTTCATGGTAACATACCCAAATACTGCGTGGCTCAGCTCGAAGATCCCCATAAGGGAACAACTCGAAAAAACGGCGTCCAAGTTTGCAGCAGTCAACGCACTCCAACAACGCAATAGCTTCCTTATACACACTCACACACCTATAGCGCACCTGGATCTAATTAGGTGATTACCATTCATTTGTACTCGGGTTGTTACCAAAATTAACGAGGCAGCTATGACTACTACATATATATATATATATATATATATATATATATATATATATATATATATATATATATATATATATATATATATATATATATATATATATATATACTCTCTCTGTTGAAAACTAGATTGGGTCTTTAAATGATCCAAACTGAGTAAAGTTGCAGAATTTGTCAACCTAGGTTGCAACACACAATCTGCAGGGGCTTCAACTTTCTCCCCAGTTACGCCCATAGGTGCAATACCACCCCCCTCTGAAACTGTTAGTACAGCAGTAATTTTAGATTTGGCATTATCACAAGAAAAATATGGTTTTAACAGATTAACATAACAGAGCTGAACAGATTTTTTTGGATCAGGTGTAGAAATACGATAATTCAACTCCAATACTTGCCGAGTGACAGTATATGGTCCTGAGAATTTTGTGCGAAATGGTGAAGCAGACAAAGGCAACAATACCAGAACCTGATCTCCCTGAGAATACTCTTGCAGTTCTACCAAAAAGACTCGGGAGGCAAAATGACTTAACAAAGCATTAATTTATTAACAGCCCAGCAAGCCAGTATTGTGTTATGAAGTTCTTTGGCGTAGGTTCTAATGCCATGTACAGGGACCATGCGCTACGTTGAGCACTTCATCTCTCAATTTAGTGGGCACTACAATCTGCACCAACGACTCACCTCAGCTGTTTTTGCTCTGGGACATCCATTTCCGTAACAGCGTCCCATCTTGCACAAAATACCAGCTTGCTGCTCTCTGCTCCTCATCTGGGGACAACATAGCATCAAATAAACTAGCATTGAGTCCTCCCGCTGCGCAGCTACCAACTCTGCATGAGAAAAAGAAGCTGGAAGAAAAGAAAGGCCAGGAAAAGCATAATTACAGGACTTTTGAACAGGAGCTTGATCAAACTCTCCCTAAATAGAATTCTTAGCCGCTTTTGTTTTAGAACGAGTCACAGCACATGATAAAAACACATCTGGAAATTCCTCAGCAACATCAAACGAATTGACAGTAGGTAGTGGAGCGACAATGGGTGATTGAGATACATCTGGCCACACACCCACTCCAGCCAGATTATTACCCAAAATCACATCCACTCCTCTCACTGGCAGTGATTGTCGGACACCCATAATCACCTCACCTTTACCAATTCAGATTGCAAAACAACTTTGTGCAATGGAATGGACATACTTGTAAATGCTATTCCCTGAACCAGTACAGTTTTTCCCAAACTGAAGACTGATGAAAATGGTAAGGTAGATTCTAAAATAAATTATTCCGAGGCACCTGTATCACGCAGAATCTTAAAAGGTACATTCATCCTGTGGGACAACCTGAAACGGCTTCTCAGCAGGACAAAGCTTGGGGTGAACACAATCAGTCATTAATATAGGGGAGAAAACATTTTGCAATCTTATAGATCCCTTACCACGAATTGGTTTACTTTTTAGGACAGGACATTACTTTTTCCAATGCCATTCTTCAAAGCAGTAGCAGCACATGGAGTCAGGAATAGCTTTTGAAGGACCATTAGGCACTTTATCTGTATTTTATGTAAAATCAGGTTTATTTGAAATAATTTTCATTGTAATTCCTACCCCTATTCACTATTTTTAAGCACTGACAAAAAATCATCGGTGAACACTGCAGCCTCCCCAGCAGTCTTAGGCTTATTCTCATTAATATAGGTAAAGATATAGGTAAAGGCTCTCAGGAATAATACACTTAAGCTGCTCAGTGAGAATCAATTCTAGCAGGCTCTAAAATGTATGCACATTAAAAGTTGCGCACTTCAACATGGGTTTGTTGCGATATGCCTCCGGGACTAATTCAAAGGCTTTACGAACTTGGGTTTTTACCTTCATGTAATATTTACGGTCCCCCACTGAAAGCGCAGTATATTCTTGAGCTCTACCAACTAATTCTGACTGAAACATAATTGTTCGATCAGTACAAGGCCAATCTCTTTCATTGACCACACTCCGTCGGGGTCTTTCATTAAATTTTGGTAGCAACTTCAAATTACTTTCTCTAACACCGTCTGCTGATAGTCTTTCATCAGCCATGAGTTTCAATCATTCTATTTGTAACTGATCATATTGAGCTTGTCGATCTGATACTAATCTTTGTTCATGTTTAAGTTTTTCATACTCAATTTCACGCTGCTTTAACAAATCATCAGCCTTAAGTTTTGTTAATTCAATTTCCTTTTCTTTTAGTTCTTTCTCGCATGCTTAAACATTTTTTTTTAATCATGAGCCTGCTGTAATGCCAATATTTCCTTTCACTGTTCAAATGATAAATTACTCATCGAAATATCAGGTTTCTGTCCTACATCAGAACCTGCTATTGCCGTCTCTGACACACCTGTCATTGCACCACAATCAATCAATTTATTTTTAATCAACACTCTCAACTCATCTTTTCATTAAAGTTTATCGACTGATTTACTTTCTCTCTACAATCCCCTATAATTTCCTACATTCCTTTTTCTGACGGGGAATTAATGAATTCTTCTAACAACGCCATACATAGCCAATCAAATAATTTTCAAACTAACATAGTGACTGACAAATAAAATCACGTCATTTACAGCTCGTCTCACAAATCTCCCCCAAACTATCCCACATCTCCAACTAACTAATTAACTCAACCCTAATTCTTCCTGGTCTTCCTTTCGGTCGAGCCTCTTTAAGCATCTAATACAGCTGGTGCAGAGCTGAACTATCGGTCCAGGCCTGCAACCACGGCCGTGCACTCAACCCAGGAATACACCTTTTTTTTTTATTTTATAATAATTACAGCCTACTCGGGGAGCATAACAAATAAATTATGAGCCACCTCTCCGAAGCCAAACACGAACAAACTGCTCCACTTACTGCGAGCGCACCTGATTCTCTTCACTAATTACCAGTCCATGTGCTTCTAGGGGAAAAAAAAAGCAGACGAGCCCCCATATGTAGCAATAGCATATTTCAAGACAAGTAACAGCTTTAAAAAAAATCACAAGGGGTATTAATTATGTATTTTATGTTGTAGAATAAAATGTGATAATATCTTGAGCTTATGTTAACCACAGACCTTACTTCAGGCTTTTAACCAAGATCCCATTAAAAAACACCCATAACTGGTTTCTGGCATTTGGCCTACAAAAATATGTCATCCCTGCAGCAATCTATTATAAATGGTGAAGCTGACAACTGTACCAATGAGAGAACGTTTAAAATCTTATACCTTGTTGAAAAGTTAGATAACTTGTGGTTCCCTTGGCATATGAAGTCCCTAAACCTTGAGCATTCCATCTACAGTTGTTGAGCAGTTTCAGGGGAGGATACTGATTAGCTCTTGATTAATACTTTATTGATCCTCCTGGGGTAATTCGGTAGAAAGGAAGATTTCTTAGTCAGCAGTGTTCTAGCCATTACAGAGAAACACCAATGGACTTAATATCCATCACCTAACCACTTGACCATGACTAATTAGTTTAACAGATTCTTTTTCAGCCAAAATGTATTGATGTTATACCAGATTTTGATGATTTAAAAAATGTAAATAGTATATACTATTTTGATATTCATTGTTATATGATCAACCTATAATAAACAGTTAAACATACTATACTGTGGATAATTTTTAGATCTATTTTTACAGATATTATTATTAATTAACAATGTTACTGATTATCAATCTCTTTTTCTCCATGAAGGTCAGCAGTGTGAACACGACTATGAGCCGCAAACGAGAGCACCGGGTTCTTCTCATGGTGATCACCATGGTGATCTTCTATCTACTCTGCTGGCTGCCCTATGGGATAGTGGCTCTGCTGGCCACTTTTGGAACCCCTGGACTGGTGACTGTGGAGGCAAGCATAGTGCCCTCCATCTTAGCGAAGTCCAGCACTGTCATAAATCCCGTCATTTACATCTTCATGAATAAACAGGTGAGCATAAAGAAAGCAGGAGCCCCAAGATTGGGCAAAAATCAGAAGTTCAGAACTTGAGGATTGGATTTGTGAGTGAATTTGAATTTAAATGACTGGTGGAATAATTTCTGTACAAAGAAATTCACCAGTCACACAGTAGAATCAGACGTTCTGTATAATGTTTTGTAAGCCTATATTATGTTGTGCTCCATGTTGAGACTGAGGTAAATTATTCTGTGGTAAATATGTTTCCTTCCACAATGGTCCATAAAATGGAAGTACACTAAATTGATTATTCATCAGATGTTTAAATGTTTAAACATCTAAAATGTGATCTAATTAATTTCAACTCAGATGTTAATTAGATGTTACTTTCAGCATACATTTTAACATTTCAAGTTGTATTCATTTACATGAGCGAACAATCATGTACTTATAACCCATTTTTTACAATTACTTTGGCACTACAATCAAAATGGTTAATGGGTACCATATACATGAACATAAGATCATTTGTTCATTAAACTAAAATCACCTGTTCAAAATGACAAACTTAAAAGTATTACCATTCCAAAAGTTATCTGATGATCTTTTATTTCAGTCCCCTGTCTTGAGAACCTGTATCCAAAAGATAGGGTTAATGGACATATAAGTACATTCAGTGATCAATCCTTTGTTTTGCATGCAGGCAAGAAATACTGCAAATTAATTTTCTTTTTGAAGTGGAACTTTAACGCTGTATCTGATAATGACGCTATGGGGGAACGCCCTCATCGTGACCAGCATCTGAATATGTGTAACAAAGCACCCGTCAGTATAACACTGTGCCTGGAAGACACATCATCAGCTTTTTTTGTCTTCAGGAGCTGCTTTCTTTGTATGCGCATGCATAAACTAGAATCTGTGAGAGCTGTATGTGTGCTCATTGTGATGCATTTGCGGTAAAAGCTTTTATTCTGGCTTGATTCTCTTTCAAGGGATAGAATCCAGGATTTGCACGGAGCGCGTTCGGCTCTCAAGGGAGAGACACTGTCACTCAGAGTGTTGCATTTGCAGTAAGAAGTTCTGTTCTTGCTTGATTGCATTGTAGGCGGAGTTTGGGAAGAAGTCCCTTTTGGGCGTCCTCTGATTGCTCCATTGCTCTCAAATACCATTTTGTGGATTTGGAAGCTTGCTCTAAAATAGTTTTAAAAAAATTCTTCCAATCCGAATGGAGATTTATTAAAAAAAACATTGGTCTCATGTCAGTTCAGGAAGCCGCTCTGTGGCCGCTTCTGACCTGGCTGAGAGAATATTAAGATGTCATGTAGCAAATTATTTGCATGTGGAGGGGCTGTGTGAAGAGTAATATGCGAGGATGTCGTGGTTGATGAGTTGTTTGCGAACTATCTCTCCCTTGGTGCTTCATCCTCTTAGAAGGCTTCTGTGAGAGTGAGTGCGTTCGGCATTAAAGCAGACTAGTGAGTCTGTTTGCTTCTTGAGGAGAACCTTTCTTATTGTTTACATCCTGCACTTGAGGGTGGGGTTGTGTGAGATAAAATAAAGATGGGACACAATCCCCTTTTTTTTTGGTTTCTAGCATAGTTGTAGGATTGGTAGCTTTGAGTTGATGCAACCCCTTCACTTTCTGCTGACCACTTTTTAGCAGAAGTGTTTAGCATTAGAAATCCCTGGCTGGAAATTACTGAGGGACAACTGTTTTTAGGAGAAGTCGCAGTGAAATTATGCGGTTTGACTGGAGGTGTTAGCAGTGAACTGCTGAGGCAGCTGCTTACTGGAGGAGTGATTGCGGTGAGGTGATGCAACCCCTTCAGTTTTAGTTGCCCTCCCTCCAGTATGACTGGAGATGTTAACTGTGATCTGCTGAGGCAGCAGATTATTGAAGGAGTGGTCGCATTGAGATGATCTTTTCACTTTTAGTCTGTGCTTCTTCCAGCTCAGCTGGTGAAACTACTTTGAGACATATGTTTTTAGAAGGGCTGGTCGCAGTGAGATGATACGACCCCCTCACTTCCGGTTGCTCTCCCTCCATATTCTGGAGGTGTTAGCAGTAAACTGCCGAGTTTGTCTGTGAGCGTGCCTCCGTGTTATCTGTCATGTAATTTTGTAAAAAGCAATAGCTTTAATGGGTCTTAAGTTGAGTGCTTTTATTCAAAGCATGGTTCAGCTGTTCTCCTCTAGTTATACTGGGGTCTTGAAGTAGAACCTAAGCTCCCCTTTCGTTTCCTGGGGGTTCAGAGTCTGGGTCATAAGAGTGGTGGGCACACTGCATTATGCCGTACTCTCATTGGAGGGGCAGCAATAATGAATGTTGTAGCCTGAAGGACTAATTACTAAGGTTTTTAGCACTTTGCATGCCCCCTTTCTTGAACTGCTCTTAAGATACTCCTTATAGCAGAATGAACCGAATTGTGTTAGGTACTCACAAAATTTCCTCAGTTAGAGGCAGATTACGGTGTTATGGTAGCACTCTATAATCAGATGAGTGCATGAAGTCAATAAAATAACTTGTAAAATAACTTTTCTCAAGTAGTGTTGCTCTCCACTATGACTCTAGGGTAATTGAGTAAAGCTTGAGTAAAGCTTGAGTAAAGCTTGAGTAAAGCTTGAGTAAAGCTTGAGCTCCGCTGCGGTTTCCCTTAGGGGTTGAGTTGCAATGGCAAGAGTTTTTAGCTTTTATTCTGTGCCACTATTGTATTTGCATCCCTTATGATGAAGTGAAGGTTATATTTTCCCCCTTGAAATTAGTGTTAAATTGAAGGTCATAGTTGAATTTCTCCCTTTGATAAGCTACTCCCTAAAGGGCTTTGTCAAAGTGTTGACACACTCAGCACTTTATTAGAGCTTTTGCTCTTGGGGGCAATAAGGCTTTTTGCCTGCCCTGCTTCTCTTGCTATTAGAGAAAAACATAGTAGCCCCATTAAGCAGTCTATGAGTCACAATTTGCGCCATGGGGATAGATGACGCTCGGACTCCAGTGGTTGAGCTCCGACGCTCTGACTCCATGTTAAAGGCACACTATGCAGTTTCCGTTTTTCTCAAACAGCGACCCCTAGAGTCGCTGTGGAGTACTTGTATTTAACGTTACTCTCGTAAATACTACTCACGCATAGCAGTCTCTGCACTCTTCGGACCGCGCTTTCTTCGTCGACTCTACCATGATTCATATCTGAAATACGTGCTTGTGTCTTCCATCGAGGCTGCTTCATATGTTGTTGATGTATGTGACGTCGTTCCGTAAAGCAAGTCGTGATTCTCGCGAGATTTGTCAGGGCGCCACCTCTCAAACTTGCATTGCTGGTTTTGCCAGCGGCATCCCCCCCCCCGCTTTGCTATCGGGGTGATTCGCCCTACTACGAGTACATTTACCATCGAAATGATTTCGAAGCTGTTATATTAAGGTACAAATCTTGCATAGCGTGCCTTTAAGGACGTTCCCCCATAGCGTCATTGTCAGACGCAGCGTCTCGTTCCCTTCTCAGGCTAATTACCACTTAAGAAGCATTGATGCTTTTGATCAATACTGTAATTTTTTTATTATTTCATTTGATTTATTTTACTTCAATTTAATTAATTCAACTGTGTCTGTAGTATTCTCTTTACTAGTCTTTTTGTAATGATGTATTTACATGTAGCACCATAATGAAATATATATAACACATTTTGTACTACAATTTTCAATAACTGTACAAACAACTACAAGTTGAAAGTATTGGTATCTTGTGTGCAGGGCAAGCGATCTAAATTAATGTTCCAATGGTAGTTCGTTAAATTAGTTATTAAAATAAATGATTCTGCAAGTGCAAGGTTTCTTTAAAGATATGAATGCACAATGCATTGTTTTGAACATTGCACAGCCTTAGTTACAAATGATGACAATTTTAAGTTTTTTCTAGATTTTTGAAAAATAACATCAAGATTCTAAAATTAGTGCCAACGTGATTGTAAAAAACTGCAACTTAGGTTAGGATCCTTTAATTTTCCTTATTTGAATCTTATTGAATCTTATTTTCTAGCTCAATTCAGGAAAAGAGCATTCTCATTTCAATTATGACTGCTGTACAACCATGTGTACCACACTGACGATTAAAATCCTTGTGGAATCTGGGTTCCACGTTTTTTTTTTTGTTTTTTTTTTTGTCAAACTTTTTGTGTACACATTCTGTGTGGGCTTGCTTAAAACTGACTGATTCTCCAGACTTTTTGCATACCAGCATGAACAGAAAGTATCTCCATCAAAGCTGAGAGTGCTGAGCCATTCACTGAGTCTCCAGAAACTGGGTGCCAGGGATGTTGTGGTCCAATCTATCTACACTGTCAGCTTGATAAAAGTGATGCGAATGGTTTACTGGCCTACTCTCATGTGAAACAATCCAATTCATTGTGCTCTTTTGCACCATCCGTCAAAGTGTCAGCTGTTGAAGAGGGTAAATAGCAGCCCTACACTTCCACTTGTGGTTAGGGACCTCTTATTTATGTAGTCAATTCAAGCTTTTGCCAACTGAGAAGGTATTATACGTTAACACTCCCCTAACTCAATAAAGTTAACTCTGTTTGGCTCTGAGAGATGTTTTTTAGGGCAAGTATGTTTTTTTTCCCCCTCTTGTGGAGTGTACCACTGAGTTGTCTCAATGCAGGAAAGTAGGTCTCACTGGAGTAAGATGGAATGCCATCCAAAGGTCATAAATGGTCTGTCAGCTCTGGAGTCTGAAAATCCACATCAGAGAGATGCTTAACTTCCACTAAATCCCAGATATGTTTCACTCTAGGTACCAAAACTCTGGTTTGATTGATGGAGCTTGTCATTTGTCCTGTCTAGTGTTGTATATGAACCAAAGAGCACAAAATGCATTTACACATTCCATGTTGCTACAGAATGGAAAGCTAGTACACCCTAAATATAAACCTCTTTTTTTTTTTTTTGGAATCCACTCTTTTGTGTAGCCATGAAAACTAACCTTGCTTGTAAATTATTATCATTGGTGGTGCTGGCTACGGTATTTTACAAATATATATATATATATATAACTTTTACATGCACTGTACTTTTGCATGTAACATCTGCTATAAATATATAGATTGAAATATACTGTATATTAAAATGGAATTAAGGATATGAGCATGTTACCTTCCTTATTGTTCCGACGCACATTATCTATTTAATTAACCGACAGCAATGAAATTGATGAAAAATGTTTCTTTGACAACCATTTTTTTCCATGACTAAGACGAGACGATGACGAGACAATACCAACGCCATTAATCAATCAATAACTGTGTTTATATCAACATGCAATATCGTTGATGAAAAAAGACTAAATGTGGTAAAAATTTAAAAAAACTTGACCAAAATCACTCTTTGTTTTTATCGCATAAAGGAGGAGACAAAACATTACAGACTGTTTTTACAAGCTTTCATGCCTAGAGTGGTCATATTTTAATGTAAATCCCCCAAGCAGAGCTTTTCTACCCGGTTATTTACTTGATCTTTGCAATCTAGCAACCATGCGCACACGCTCTCTCAGTATCACTGATATATTCTGCTTAAATTAAAGTGTCTTTCAGTCGGTCTTTGTTCTGTCACGAACCGCTTGCGCTGTTTGCTGCGACTAAATCTGCGATCAAAGTGCAGGCTGATATCCAACTAGGAATATGTAGAATTGCACAAGTGCTACTGCTAAGAGTGCAATGTCAATACAGCCTGTTACCTTAATTCAAATTTCTCATAAGCTTATCTGAATTGGTCTAAAGACAGACATTATAATAACTTTTTGTCTAAAGACTACATATAAAATAGCTACCAAAATGAATGTTGGTAACTGCAGTTTGAAAGAAATGACTAAAAGTTGACAAAAATGCAATGACTTTTCGTAGATTAAAACTAGACTAAATCTATAAAAGACAAAAATGACAAAAATGTGACTAAGACTAATAAGCATTTTTGTCTGAAGATGAAGACTAAGATTAAATAAAAAAATGGCTGTCAAAATTAACACTGGTGTGTTACTTGTAGTTTGGTTCTCGTTTTTTTTTGTTTTGTTGGTCTGAAAAAAAAAGAAAAAAAGAAGAGGCTTTTATGATGTATATTTTGCTACAGACCTTACCGAACATCCATACACAAAGCTGTGTGCTGGGCAAGATGTGGTTCTGATTGCCTGTACTGAACTGTAAAGGGCAATATCGCGACTATAACGAGAAAAAACAGGTTTGCTTGAGCATTCTGTCCTTTTTAGAGTTGCATCTTGTGACATCTCATCCTGTTTTTGGTTTGTTTAGATATATCCGGTCTGTTTTGCATTCATACTTCATACTTTGGTTGGACTGCACCAAAGTAAATTTGGTAACAGACCAAAACCCACTCGTTCAGCTTGTTTGGTGCGCACTAGGGTTCAGATGGCAGTGTTCACACTTATTCAAATTATCTGCACTAACAGAGCAATTGAACCAAACCTGCCAAGTGTAAGCACACCCCGTAGGCTATTACCCTACTATATTTAATTCAGATTTAAATTTTTAGGCACTTTTACTGTGAGACTGATTTAACCTAGAATAGTTTAACCTAGCTGATTTAACCTAGGATGGAGAGTGTTCAGACGAAAGATGGGGAATTTCAAATTTGACAAAAATGTAACAAACTTGTAATTAAATTTTCAACTGCTGCTAAGGGAAGGATTTAGAGTCAAATGGCCTGTTATAATTTACTGCAGTTGCTGTTTTCACAGATTTTTGTTAAAGGAGTCTGGGGCAGATTTTTAATCGAGCTGAGAGAAACGACAGGGGTGCTACATTTCCCCTAAAAAAAGTTTCTAGCTATACTGATGTCCTTGGCACTTTTGACTTGAAGTGACCAACCTATTTCCTAGAATACCCTAGTAACCTCCTAGCAATGACTTAGCAACCATCCAAAACACCCTATAACACCCTTGAAAACATACTGTTATCGCTCTCCTGGATGTAACAGTTAGAATATGCTGACTGTAATTTGTTGTATGATCCAGTCTCTTTTGCCCAGTGATTCTGAATCAGCGAGATCCCAAAACTGTCCTTTATGCTTGATCCAGCAGAAATGCAGATATTGCTGTCTCGACTTATGTTTAGACACTATATCAGTGCATTTTGTTCAGCTGAGGTTAATTAATTTTGTGTCCAGCTCTAAGCATCCTGCTCTTACTTCTTTACAGTCTTTCAATGACTAAGGGAAAGAGGAACAGAGCATTCATCCTGCTTGATTAATTACCTCATTGTTTTGATGTGCTTCGTCCAACAACTGATTGTGCTGTTTTAACATTATTGAAATAAATGATAATGCAACACTGTCAGCACAGTTCCTCCGGTGTGGACACAGTGCTTAGGCTTTGGCTGTGTGTATCAAGAAGGAATAGATCTACTGCAAGTTGCTTTAATCCAAGTTGAGCAAACTTCAGAATAGTTCAGAAAAGATGTTGTGCCAGTTGCATACAGATGGACCAAAAGCACAGACAACAAAGAAACTGCAGAGAAGCATTTAAAGTCATGTCTGTCATTGAGACAGATCTCTCAAGACTGTTCAGTCACCCTTGTCAGATGCGATATCATATCAAAACTGCTGTCCTGCTTTGTTGCACAGCTTTTGTCTGCTGACTGAAGAATTGCATATTCTGATAGATTAGACTCAATGAGCAGTGTGCTTGTAGTAGGTTTAAAACTGTCTAGGCCAATGTGCATTTAAGCAATTTCACACAAGTAAGAAAATCTGAATATTTGCTGAATATCACAACAGCTGTGATTCGGCCATAGACACTACACTATATGTCTATGTCGAATAGAGTTGTCAAAAGTACTGACATTTTTTACAATTTAAAAAATGTGATGATACCAGCATTTCCCTCTAGCATTTTGAGCGCTGTTGGATGGATTCTTAAACACCTCTGATTGGCCATTGTGTTGATGTGCTCAACATATATGTTTGTGATTGGCCATTGTGTTGACGTGCTCAACATATATGTCTGTGATTGGCCATTGTGTTGACATGCTCAACATATATGTCTGTGATTGACTACAATGATCAACGCTTCAAAAACATGTTGTCTTTGACGCTCTTCACAGAGCGCTCAACAGATACACACGGGAGCGTTTGAAAGCAGGCGTCTATCAGTGGATCATTCTATCAGCAGACATATTAGGAATCCACTGATAGATGCCTGCTTTTAAACTCTCCTTTGTAAGTGCTCGTCGAAGAGCGTCAAAGATGTCATTGTTGATCACTGTAGCCAATCACAGACATATATGTTGAGTGTGTCAACACAATGGCCAATCGTAGACATATGTTGAGTGTGTCAACAAAATGGCCAATCAGAGACATATTTGTTGAGCACGTCAACAAAATGGCCAATCAGAGATATATATGTTGAGCGCATCAACACAATGGCCTATCAGAGATATATATGTTGAGCGCATCAACACAATGGCCAATCACAGACATATATGTTGAGCGCGTCAACATAATGGCCAATCACAGACATGTATGTTGAGCACGTCAACACAATGGCCAATCAAAGGTGTTTAAGAATCCATTCAACAGCGCTCAAAATGCTAGAGGGAAATGCTGGTATCGTCACATTTTTAAAACTTCAGTACCGAAGTCGGTACTTTTTGACAACTCTAATGTCGAATATCCATCAGTTCTGTAAATGACTTAATACTGGGCAATGGTGGACAGTAACAAATATTTTACTCCATTAACCCTAACCCTAACCCCTACACTTCCAAGTATTTATTTTGGAAAACTTCCAAATTCCAAATGTAGTGTAATTTACTACATTCCAAATCATTATCTTACATTAAATTTCAGAAAAAAACATGCCATTCCTCTTTTCTTTTTTCTTTTTCTTTTTTTTGATGTGAAGAAAATCAATATCTCCCATAGCGGTCTGATAGAATCCTCTTGAGCTGTTTTTTCAAATCACATTGAATGTTTCAATGTTCTGAATTTGACATCTGATAGCAGCCGTTAACTCATATAATTTA
This sequence comes from Leuciscus idus, assembly GCA_021554675.1. Classification (NCBI taxonomy): domain Eukaryota; kingdom Metazoa; phylum Chordata; class Actinopteri; order Cypriniformes; family Leuciscidae; genus Leuciscus; species Leuciscus idus. The sequence continues at coordinate 33,792,994 of CM038627.1, read as the reverse complement.
ATGATATGGTCAGAGCGAGCCTCAAGTCTCAACTGACTGATGTGTTCTTGTCCAACAGAAAATGAGAGTAAAATGAGAGAGCTTGTGTGTGCTGCCTCCTAATAATTCAAAATAAATCAAATTAAACATGTCTGCAGGCCATGGCCAGATTCTTTGTCAGTCCAGGGGTTCCCAAGCTTTTATGTCTGAACCCATTTGACCTAAACTATTTATGAATTTAATATTTCAATAATTTAACAGCACATTCGTATGTTCATGGATATATGATATCGTTTAATGGCCAATGGTCACATGCAGGTAAAGTAATAAAATATTTTGATACATTTCCTTTATTTTTAATACATTTTTAGCTTTCCATCAACTCACAAACCCCCTGTAGTTCCCTCGTAAACCTCAGTGTGGGAAACTGGGTTTAGCCAGTCAGAAGGCTATTGTGAAGCTTTCTGTCTGTCAAGGATTTTGCGAGTTCACAGCGGGCAGTCCACATGTGGGAGGAAGTAAGAGTGTAATGCATGAACTTTAATTCAGTGGCTTAGTCTGGTGGAAGTTCTAGGCCGGAACCAACTGTTGCTTAAAATTCAATAAATTGCAGATAATTATTCAGAAATATTATTATTTATTTTTTTTGAGAAACAAGCTTCTACAGTATAATTGTTTTTCAGAAGGTCACTGAAGATGCAGAAATCCATTTAGAAATAATCTGCATTCAAAATAAACCACAAAGATGGATATAAACTTTTTTCTTTTTCTTTTTCTTTTTCTTTTGCATGAAGGGTTAGCCTTGCACAGTGTTACATGTCATACAAATTCTGTTTGGTACAAATCAATATGAAGGATTGAGTGATGTTTCCGGATATACATCACACTCCAGTCGATGAGGAAAGATTCTCCTGTATGTCATTTTCAGTCTTCAATTCCTCCCAGCCCGTTACTATGGAAACTGTGAGTTGAGGCGAGTTGAAGACTAAAAATGCTGTACAGATACAAGTAACATTTTTTGGCCAGCAACGTCCATCAGAGAATGCGGGAACAGAACATCTTCGGTGAGTCTGGCCCTGTGTTTTCTCCCATAGTATTTGATGATTGTGACTCGAACATCTGTTAGATATGAAACTTGAGCAATGGATTTTCACATAGTTTTCACTATCTTCAGTATAAAACCAAAGAAGAGCAGAATTGATTTGAATACTGGGATATATACAGTATGCATATTATAAATGTTAATGTCTGATGTTGCAAAACTGTGCTCCTGACATAACATTTGCATTCCATTTATGACTCAGAGAGCAAAATATTCGTGGAAGTGGTGAGCCATCAATATTTATTATCACTTTTGCACAGTTGTGGAATAGTTCTCAACATCTGAGATTTTATTAGACCCAATTAAGTAGTATTGCTGTCATATGAAATGGTGAATGGCAGCTATGTTGCTGGAGAGGAAAGCTATATTATGTCCTCTTTATTCATTTTAAGTAATGTCAGCTATATTAAATTGCAAATTGAAGATTTCATAACTCATCAAAGCATGCAGAGAAAATTGCATGTGTAAATTAAATCTTTTTTTTTTTTTTTTTTTTTGCTTTATTGTTTTCTTGCCATATTATTCTGGTGAAAAAAATAAATTAGTAATGTTATGTCTACAATAGTCTTTTCTTTAAGACCATGGTAATTACTCTTTATCTGGATACTAAATATGAAATTTAAATATGAAAAAAAAAAAAAAATTATATATATATATATATATATATTACCGTACGTTCTTTTGTGGTTTTGCCTCAAGAGTCACAGTCAATAAAGTAAAAGCAATCAAATGCCATATCTCTTCCACACCGCATATGTAAGCAGCAAATATGTATTTCACTGACCATAATTATAAGCTACATCATTTATACTGCTTGCGTAAGCAGAGTGATGCTTGCAGTAGTTTCAGCATTGAGCTTAGGAAAAATGCTCCATAAAACCTGTTTGTCAATAACGCACTGAAATTATGAATAAAATAATAATCATATCAATAATCATATTCATATGCCCAAATAATCCTTAAAGTCCCCCTGTAGTCATTCATTTTATCCCTTTAAACTCATTTTTGATCACCAAAATGACATTTTTAAACGTTATTTCCTTGAAAAAAAAAAAAATCTTGATGCCTTAAAATAGCTTGAATGTAACTATACACCCTTGCCTCATTTAGTATACATTTAGTAGGTTCTATGAATATGCAAATTAGCCCCACCTCCACACACTCACACCAGTTCAGAGATTAGGCTTGTTCGACTCGATACAGCGCTGCGCAGACCAGTCTAAGGTATTGAAGCAGTGCATGCTTGTTAGAAATTCTGTCCGACTTGAGACAGCGCCGACGCCACATGACTGTGACATATGTCATCAAAGTACCGCAAGAGCGATTCGAGAGCAGCCGGAGGACTCTCAAGAGCGGCTCACAAGCTCTGATGACGACACAGCTGTTTCAGGATTGGCCAGATTCACCACATGACAACGATCACGTGGGTTTCATGCTTATTTTCACACCTTCAGTTCCACTAATGCTTACAAATCTGTTTTTTATAACAGTAAAATCTCTTGTCATGTATGTGCGATGTTATATTGTGTCATGTTTATCAAAATAAAACTGATAAAAAACCGTAGACCCCACTGCATTATAGGCTCATGTCAAACTTTATTCTTGTACAAACAGACACTGTATTAAGCAGTACACAAGTATTGAAAAAAGTGTCCGACTTCACGTCTCCGTTTTCAGCTGCTCCCCGGCAACTCTCGCTGCTCGGTTACATCCACCCGCAGCCGATGTCCAACACACCTTTCCACTCATTGACGATCACACGTTGACCTGATTGGTTACAAGGTAGTTTGTGGCGTCAGAAACACCAGCGATTTCAAACCGCGTTTTTGAGACTGTCTTTGGTTCACTGCAGTTTTAAGTAAAAAATACTCAGCATTGGTCTTGACTTATGAATTTGCACATGGTTTGTCTTAAAGCACATTAAAAACACCACCCAGACATACAAACAACATTAAAAACTTGATTTTCACCACAGGGGGACTTTAAATTTAAATAATTAACTTCCCCTCCCCCTTTCAACGTCTTCTCTTCTCGGATGATGTGTCCACCTGCAACCTGTCACTAACGCGAGATTGCAGCAATTAGCAGATCTGATATACGTAATAGGGAAGATGATTGCAATTTTCATTTCATGTTGATTGACTTTCTGTATGAAAGGCCATTTCTGCCTCAGAGTAAAAAAATTAAAATTGTGAGATGAAGTATAAAGTATAAAATAAGAAATAAATGTATATTGCGAGAAACGAGGAACAATTGTGAGGAACAAAGTCACTTCCCTTTTTTATGTTACTCTCTGGTAGAAACAGGCTTCCATATTTCTGTTCTGCAGCAGAAACACTCTCAGTGTGAAAGGACATCACAAGCCTGCTGTTGCTCACGCATGTGGTGTGAAACAACCCTCTGGCTTTTCTGACCAGAGCCAAATACATGTGCGAGTCTCTGACCCAATCAGAAGTGTTATGAACCAGTGATGTCCCATTCCTCTTTAAAAATGAATGGACTGGACTTGCTATGTTTTAACACAACAAGCAACCTGTCAGTCTTCTTCCCAACAAAGAGAAAACAACAGAGGTTGATCATTAAATGATTATAAGCACAGAAAGGTGATAGAAGCTCTCTTAGGTTTTTTTTTTTGGCAGGGGCTTTTTTCCCCAAACATTTTAAATTGCTTTATCTTTGTACATAAAACGAAGTGCATGCCCTTCTTACTAATGAAGTGCAATACTAGATGTTTAAATCTTTTTATACCCTTGTCTGGTAGAGCAGGATTGTCCTTAATCACGTTGTCACAGTTATGCTTAGTTTTGGTTTCCCACCAGTTGTCTCATTGGTTTCTCATTAATTAGATCCCACTGTTACTTTGATTCATCGTTGTTTTATTAAAAGACTTAACTATTTTGATCTACCGCTACTCTCTTCATCTTCTTCTTGGACTACCCGTGACACACGTATACAGTGAATGATCATCATGTGTAAACATCGCACCTTTCTATTTCTTGAGGAAATGTAGTTGACTATAAGTATACTTAACAGAGAGCGTATACTAAGTACACTACGTTTTCTTAAGGGAAGTGACATCACAAACCTGGCAGTGTCTTTCATTTAAAAGAGCACTAGTAGCCAATACCACTAATAACTTCTCACTTAAAGAAGAATCTTATTGAGAAGGTTTCATTTAAATGTGTTTTTTTTCTTTTTTTTCTTTTTTTTCGGTAGCACTTTACAAGAAAGTTTAATTTGTTAACATTAGTAATGGATTAACTAACATGAACTAACAATGAGGAAGTTACAGTATTTATTAGTTCTAAAGTTTTTAGTTCATAAAAATACAGTCGTTCATTGTTCATGTTAGTTCACAGTGCATTTACTAATGTTAATAAATACAACTTTTGATTTCCATTATATATTTGTAAATGTTGAAATAAACATTACTTCTACAGCATTTATTAATATTAGTTATTGTTCATTTATAGTTCATTCTTACTTCAACTAAATTAGTTAACTAATGAAACCTTATTGTAAAGTGTTGCCATTTTTCCTTTTTGTACAACACTTCAGTGTCTGAAACTTTCAAACTTTGGTCCTCCAAAGTTGACAAATCAATCGTCTTTGTTATTTTGTTTAATTATAAATTTGATATGTATGTTCTCCATGCTTCAAAAATAATTGTATATATATATTATTTATGTTACATAAAAACAGAATCATTCATTGATACAGCACCATTAAATGTCGTCTGGCTTTGTGCTTTTTTTATGCCTGACCAGTTATTATTATGATTTCACTGCCTATTAATGTAATTTACCTTTGTTGCATTCCCAATGACCCCTTTTTTCCTTCTTTACTTTTCTTCTCCTCTCTAAATGGAGCGGACACAATTATTTCATATTACTCGCAGACATTTAATTACGGCCATGGAAATGATAGAGCATTATCAGAGTGTACATTATCAGCAATTATTCAGTTGCAAATTGCATAAGTGTTCTGTTTAGAGGTAAAAGTTAAATGTGATTAAGGAAGAATTCAATATCATTTAGAAATGGGACTGATGATGAATGTGAAAAGGATATCAGTCTCTTTGCAAAAGGCAGCTGTGATAATGGGGATGTTTGGATAAGAGAAGAGCCCTTTTCTAATCAGAATTCCTAAATGAGCTATAATTGTTGTCTAAGCCCAGCCATGGCTGATGGGCTTATTCTTTGTTGCTAGCAGGGGGAACGACTCATTAGCGGTATGTGGCTCTTATGAAGTGTAGGTACTGAAATTAATGCGGATGTTTTCATTTGCAAGGTCATATGAAATCAAAGCATTGAGAGAATCAGAAAAATTCAGAAACCACAAACTTACTGTAGTGTTTGATACAATGTTTCAAAGTTATGAGAACGATGCTCTCGGAAGTATTGCTTTATTACAAAGCACAAATGAAAAAGATTAGTAGTGCATTTAAATAATAACACCTACAATACTATAGAGGCTTAAAGGAACACTCCACCGTTTTTTGAAATAGGGCTTATTCACCTTCTTTCCCACATTTAGATAGGTGGGCAAATGCATTTTTGTCTCAGTGCATGCATTGTTTTAGTTTGACAGGGTTGGCGCTAGCTTAGCTTAGCATAATGAATGGAATCCTTTGTTGCCAGCTAGCATGTCCTGAGTAAAAGTGATATAAAAAAAAAAAAAAAACCCACCTAATTACTTCTTGTGGCCTGCGTATTCACAACGAGTACAAATAGCGATGCAGATTAACACTAGGCGATTTCCTATGCAGATTTTGACTTGGGACTATATTAGGGGGAAGCACAGGCGAAGCACTGCTACTTGGGCGCAGAGATATCACGCCCAAGTAGCAGTGCTTCGCCTGTGCTTCCCCCTAATATAGTCCTTAATATATAAGTCAATATCTGCCTAGGAAATCGCCTAGTGTTAATCTGCATCGCTATTTGTACTTGTTGTGAATATGCAGGCCACAAGAAGTAATTAGGTAGGTTTTTTTTTTTTTTATATCACTTTTATTCAGGACATGCTAGCTGGCAACAAAGGATTCCATTCATTATGCTAAGCTAAGCTCACGCCGACCCTGTCAAACTAAAACAATGCATGCACTGAGACAAAAATGCATTTGCCCACCTATCTAAATGTGGGAAAGAAGGTGAATAAGCCCTATTTCAAAAAACGGTGGAGTGTTCCTTTAAAGTTTTAAGAGCTTATGCTGCCTTTGTGTGCCATCGGCATTATCGTAAATATTACTGGGAAACTTTCGATTTCCGAGTTGGGCGCGCCTTAAACATGACGGAGGGGAGAACGATTTCACGATTTCTGCTGCAACTGCTATTCTTTATTAGTTTTTTCCACAACAGCTACATCGCCTTGTCATTGGTGCATATTATCACAAATGAATAAACATTTAAAGCATATTGTATGTTTTTTAGGTGTGTAATGATACCCTCATGTCACGATTCGCTACATATCACGATACTCAACTCACGATACGATATTATTGCGATGCTCCAAGACATACGATTAAAGATTAACAAAAAATTTACTGTTAATTAAAATACAAATTTTTAATATTATATTGTGGGTGTAAATAAGGGCTTGGACTTGGTGCTGGTAACCCAATGCACAGGACAATGGTGACACCAGAATAACAATATTGATGATTCTGAAGCTAAAAATACAGAATTGTTTTAGACAAATATGCTTGCACTCCGTCACTGACTAGATATATTTACAATAATGTAGGCCACTTTTTACTGGTATCAGGACCCACAAATATTCCCCCATTGCATTATTATACATTATATGAATCATTATATATAGTAATTTAATGTAGTACTGACACTAAAACTCGTTTTCAAACTTGCTATTGAAAACTTTTTTATTTTAGGTCAACTAATATGCAGTATATTGTCACTATCCACAATACATATTGATGCATTTTTGTATTGCGATATATTGTGACACCCCTAATGTTTTATACACACTGAAATTAACATGTATTTGACCGAAATTCCAGAATCGTCAGCAAGTGTGAAATGTATTATTAACATTTATGTCAGGATCCATAGACCACTTTATCGTGCATTTATTTAGACTTTTTGTGAATGTTCTTTCCAACAACACTTGTGACTTGTGAAGCACATTCGACGTGCATGGGAACGTGTAAATGAAAGCATAAGATTCATGTGTACAGTATGTTTCCTGCAAACTGATAAGTGCATGAATGAATTTCAGCATTGTTGTTCTCTAATGCCCTTTTACTTGTTTGTCTGGGTGTATCTATGTTAGTTCTACAGGTGTTTCAGAGCACTTCTCAACTGTGACAAACCGCAGCGAGGTTCCAGTATGAAAAGTTCTTCAAAGGCAACTAAACCTTTTCGGCCTGGACGGCGCACAGACAACTTTACTTTTGTGGTGGCTTCAGTGGAACCCTCAGCAGTCCCCAATAAGACAAACCCAGTGGAGGACGGCCCTCTATCAACAGATAATGCCAGGCCTGCAGTGGTCTCCCTTGTGGCCCATTATAATGGTTGAGAGTTATTCTGTTTCAAAAATGGCAACACTTGAATAAACTTTTCACACAAAATGAGGGAAATGCAGTGTGAGATTTGGAGGATTTTACAGGCATATGCCGTATAAATACTATGAAAAACGAGAAAAGGAAAGAGGTTCCTGAGGGAAGCTGATTTTGTGGAGTTTATTTTTGTGTTCAATATGTGTCTGCTATTCAAACAACAGGGTGTTATATTCTAGTAGTAATATGTAGCTAGCAGTTTCTAATTTTCTTTCAGATTCTGCAGATGTTGATATTACTATTTTTGTAGACTTGTCCAAAAGATCTGCTGAAAAAAAAGAGAGACTATTCTGAGTACAGTAAACAACAGCTCTTAAATGTCTCTTCGAAAAAATACTTTTTTTTTTTTGTTTTTTTTTAATGTCCCGGAAAAAAAAAAGAAAGAAAAAAAAAGAAAGAAAAAAAACCTATATTTGTAACAATGTACAACTTGTACATTTTTTGAATGGTATTAAAACAAAAGGGTTTTTCTACATGTATTGTTTTTTTTTTTTAAACAAAAAAAGAGGGACGTTGGGTTTGATGATTTTCCCCCCAATGGCTTTTAAACCTGTGTGGCCTGTATACAGTGAATGTAATCATGTTTTTTATTTCATTTAATTTTTTATGGTCAATGTTCAAGGCTAATTATACTTATATTTATGAATAAGTCTAAAGATATTGGGACAGCTGGAAAGCTTATAAATATTTGCTAAACGTATGTTTACGTTTTTTTTTTTTTTTTTTTATATTACATGATTACATGATACAATTACATGATATAAACTAGATGTTCTTTAGACCAAACAGAGAGGGAAAAGGAAAAGAAAATTGACACTATTGTGTTAGGACATTTAACTTTACTGTTGCAAACCCGTACATAATTTTTAAGTATTATTCACTTTTCCGTATGTTATTTTTAATATCCATTTTTTTACATTAAAATATTAATGTAAACATCTACAAGAAAAGGTCTAAATCCAAATCTGGTCTCTAGCAATTAATTATAGCCAACAGTATATTAGTTCTCCACGTTGGAAGCGTATTTTTGACTAGAAGTTATTATAATTGACTGTCTGTGTGTGTGTGTGCGTGTGCGTGTGCGTGTGCGTGTGCGTGCGCGTGCGTGTGCGTGTGTGTGTGTGCGTGTGCGTGCGCATGTATGCAGAATTCCAGCTTTATCATTCAATTAACATTAAATTAGTCACGCTCTCCAAACACATTCCATTTAGAAACACGCATCTGAAATTTAAGATGTTCTAGATGAGCAGAACATAATTTCAAGGCTCTGTAATATTTTATGACAAAGATGTTTTTAAAAGCTCCTTTAAGCATTTTAATCAGCTTTGCATATTTGTGCTCAGTGTATGGTTTATATAAATGAACTTAATTAGTTGTGCATGACCTGTGTTTCTGTTCATGCACCCAGAGATGCTGGAGTTGCATTTGCTTTATGTTTGATACAATAATGCAATAATAACAAATATCAGAATAATGCAGATAACTCCACAGTTACAGTAGTATTATTATTTAATTTTTTTCACAGCAGTAGTATCTCAATAAACATATAAAGGACTACAGGCAGGTAAAGAGATGTGGAGAACCGGCAAATCAAGTGCAAATTCTGTGAATCATCTACTGTTGCTTAAGACTGTTAAGTTTTTTTTATTTTATTTTTTTACCTTGTGCAATTAATAATATGAAAGGAATATGTAAAAAAAAAATTATTAATTTATAAAAATCCAAACATCACTTGTCCACAATGTCATATAGAGGTTGAAAACAGACTTCTATGACCTTTGTGAAGTGAATCATTTGATTGTTTACTCTTACATGATTCGAAATGTATTAATTTACAATATTTATCTTTGTAAAGTGTGAAAATCTCAATCCAAAGTTGTTACATTTTACATTTTTCAGTTAGATTGCAAACACAGTTTGATCAATAAAGGTCTTTTGAAAGCAGCGTGGCACATTTCTTTTTTTTTTTTTTTTTTTTTTTTTTTGCCTTTCAGAACATAAGCTCTGGCTTCTGTCAACAGGCAAAAGTCTAGTGAGCTTCAATCATCCCTTAAATGTGAAGATGATGGCAGTGTGTAAACTGTTAGTCAAGCAAAAGTTTCTTGCAGACTTTCTGTTTTTATGGACCTAAGAAATTATAAAATAATACTAATACTAATACTAATAAATCCTCAAAACAAGTAAATAAACAGTCAGCAGGCAAATGAGGAATTTATGGTTTACCAAATGATGTCATCTCTCTAGAAGCCTTGTTTTTCTCCTGACATGCATGACGGTTCCGGTTTAGGTCTAAACACTTCAAAGCATGTCTTCATCAAATGTCTTTTTTTATGAAGGACAAGACACTATTATACAGAATCAGTTGTAGTGATTGCTAGCATCAGTCGCAGCATCCTGAAGCATAAAATTGGTTTCACAAAAGACAAATACCATCAGTGCTGGAGTCCATGTGCCCAGACTAGTAATGGCGAAGTCACAAACATACTGGCTGCGTCCCAAATCGCATACTCTCTTGAGTAGGTACTTATTTTGAATAAGTAATTACTTCACGACCACTAAAACAGTATGTTCTGTGTAGAATGAATGTAACATGAATGTACTACGTTCGCCATGTTGTCATTATCATGTAAAGTTCCAGCATCAGTTACATTGCTTCACTGACATTCATAAAGCTTGTCCTGTGGCCTCATGGGATAGTTAAGTGTCCACCGTATGCACACTTCAGAATCTCACTGGATGAAGTAGGTCATGGGTACTTTTAACAAAATCTTTTAGGAGTACTTTGAATTCGGACATACTTCTTTTGTCACATACTGTCATTCATCTACTATATGTAGGGAAGTATGCAATTTCGCACGCAGCCACTATCTCTAGGATTTCCCTTTCCCATATAGAAGCACTTAAAAGTCTGGACTAATCAATTCCCAAATTCATGACTGTAAGGGGATCACCAGGGCTCTCTCACCACCACACAACGATCCCTGTCGCTGGAATACTAGTCACCAGAACCTGTCAATTGTTACTCACCTCATCTGTCACCACTTATAAGCAAACACCTCAGTTCAGTCTTTGTCTGGCCTTGAATAAGGACATGGACCCAACTCTACGTGATCTCCACCTAATTCCAAGTTCCCTGCAACAACTCCAAGAAGTATATCCCTGTGTTTATTCCCTTGGGCCCCTATCACATAAGTGGTGCAATGCAGCGCCAGGTGCGACACAAGTGTTTTTAGCTAGTTTCAGTCCGATGCAGTTATTATTTTCACGTCCTGTGCCACGTTGTTTAAATAGCAAATGCATTTGCGCCCATTTGTGCGTCCATGGGCGTTCTGGTACATTGTTGGAGTGTTGCTATTTTTAAGGCAACTGAAATAGACTGCGCCATTGAACAAAAACCTGGTCTAAAGTCAATGGCGCAATATTTTTTTTGTTATTTAAAGAGCACGTTTGTAATGGGTGCTTATAGGCGGGTCCACAACACGCATACACTTTGTCCCGTAGATGGTCTGCTTGCACTTTAACCTCGCGCACGAATAGATCCGTTTCCTCTCTGGATCGCTGATCGAGTTCAGCTTTTCCGCTTGCAAATTCCGCCATGTAAATAGAATCCGCCATGGCGCGAGCACAACTGGCTTTTAAAGGGAATGGGATATGACACTCTGATTGGTTTATTGCACGTTACACACAAAACACAACCATTACTCATTAAGAGAATAGGGACAGCCCTTTTAGACATGCGCCTGGTGCACCAACCATTTTTCCCGTCGTTAAACTAGCAAAAGTGCACTTGCGCCGTGCGCTTTAGACCATGCGCTTAGATCGTTAAAATAGGGCCTCTTGTGTTTCCAAATCAGCTTCCAAGTGTGTATTCACCTGCTATACTTACCTGTTCATTGCTCCAAAACCAGTCGACTGAGGTGTGTGCTTCATCTGCCAGCTCTCCATCAGCCATCAGTAAGAAAAAGGGATTTATTTTTCATTATCATCATATAAACACCCACAAACTATTTCAGTTATTATTACTCACCTCCTCCACGCTGTGTGTCGAATAAAGTTTTTAACTGGATTCACTTATCCTGTTCACTGAATATGTTTCCTGTCAATTGCAGGCATTCATTGTCCATTCCTTATAATAGGGATAAGCTAATTAAAGGGATACTTCAGGATTTAGCATTAAGCTTTGTATTAGTAGAAAACCTGTAGAATTTTCGAATTACCGTGCTTTCTACCCTCATATCCCCCTGAGATGAGAGATTTCTGTATTTTTTGTCTGGAAATTTTTTTTTGGCCAGAGGCTAAAGACTACAGCCAGTAGGAGGGGCTGTCCCGCATATTTTCAGCCCGCCCATATAGGGTGGGATCTCACTCACAGAATGTACACAGTGTCAGCCATCTTTCTTTGGAAGCTAAGCTAACAGGCTCTTGTTCTGTGGAGAAAGCTGAGTAGTAGGGGTTACCATCCTCTTTTTCCCGGACATGTCCGGCCGTCGAGATCGTCCAAAATGTCCGGGATTCGGCTTTTGGTTTCTGCAGTCGCCATTCATTGTTCACATGCACACCTTTTGTTTCAATCTAACTGAATTAATTCCGATTGGTGAATCTGAATGTAGTGTTTACATGAACGCTAAACAAGTGATCGGTTGATGTGCGTTTTAACATTGCTAAGAGAATTCCCGCTCCTCCGTGAGAGATACGAGATCGGTGCGTCTCAGTAATCACGCCACCGGCCTCACGCCGTTCTCCCGCGCCCTCAGCCTCGTCCTGCTCGTCACAGTAAACATGATGAATGGTGACTGTAGAACGCAAAAGCCGAATCCCGGACATTTTGGGCGATCTCGAAATACCGGGCAAACTCGTCAGAGTCTCACTAGTAGCCTAGCCTTCTTGTTTTCAACTGCGCTCTCTTACTGGTAGGCGTGGTTTGGGAGTGGCCTCCTAGGGCAGCGAAGCAAGTGCATTCTGGGAGTTTTCATCCACATAAGCCAAAAATACATTTTCTGGCTTTTCTCAGTCTAGAAAGTCTATAATTTCACATTTCTTCTACATAAATGACCTATTTTAAATACACATTCATCTTTCCAGAGGTGAAGTGTCCCTTTAACATTCAGTAAAATGATAAGAGGAAGGCGGTGCCTGGAAACAAGACATAAGCATGTTTTATATTGGTTGTATTCACCGCTGGCAAAGATTTAGTACAGTCTGTCTTAGTGATAAATGGACTCAGTGATAAAAATCCTCAATGAAACACATTGTGTTTTATTTTCTTCCTAAATCCCTTCTGGGAATGTCGCAGAGTCCTAATAAACAGAGTATTAAAACTGAGAAAGGTAAACCAATAAAACAGTTTACAACAAAACTTTCGAGTGTTGAATATTGTTTAAGTACAATTCTTAACTGTTGTTCAGTCTAGAAGGTTAAGATCATATGTAATGTAAATTTGGTAACACTTTACAATAAGGTTCATTAGTTAATTACATTAGTTAACATTAACTAATAATGAACTGCACTTATACAACATTTGTAAATCTTTGTTAATGTTGATTTCAACATTTACTAATACTTTATAAAAATCTTGTTAACATTAGTTAATGCACTGTGAACTAACATGAACAAACAATGAACAGCTTTATTTTTATTAACTAACATTAACAAAGATTAACAAAAACAGTAATAAATGTATTGCTCATTGTTAGTTCATGTTAGTTAATACATTAACTAATGTTTAATAAAGGAACCTTATTGTAAAGTGTTCCCGTAAATTTGCTCTTAAAGGGTCATGAGTAAGAAAATAATTCATGTAAATTGAAATATGTCATTATTGAATGCATGTTTTGCCAAAGCACAAAAGCTTGTGCTCAAAGAGTTTTGAAAAAGTGAACCACGTATTAAGAAATGTGTCCTAGAGATTGTAAAAAATAAATAAAATAAAAAACTGTAAGCAGAGTATCTACTAATACTGACTGAAATAATGACTGCCAGTTGACATGTACTGTAGTTGCAAAGTTACATATAATTAGAATGTCTAAAGTGGACCACTAAAATAAAGTGTCACCAATATTCCTTATTTTTTAATCTGTACCAGAGATCTTTAGATTTTTTAAATTACATTGTGAGAGCCAACACTTGGAACATAATTTAACTTTATTTTTTTTTCATAATTACCTGCATCCACATGTCATGTTGATATTTCAAATTAATCCCAATTATCACACACACACATATACAGTATATACATATATATACACACACATACATATACATACATATATATATATACAGTATATACATATATATACACACACATACATATACATACATATATATATATATATATATATATATATATATACGTGTGTGTGTGTGTGTGTGTGTGTGTGTGTTTTATATCTAGATCATTAATCATACTAATGGTTAACAGTCTACAGGAATCCATTTTACAATCCATTTTGTCAATACTTTACACTCGTGGTGCAGCTGGAGGCCGTACACAATTGATGTGTTCTTGCATTCCATCTGCACTATTTCTTAATTATTGGTCTATGTACAAATATCAGAAAACAATTTTGAGTGATTAAAATCCGACTCCTGCATTCAGTTCCATTCTTTTGTGCTGCAGCTTTCTGTTTTATGAAAGCATGAATGTCACGTTTGAATGGCTCTTTATTCTGTGCTGTCTGCTCTCAGTTCTTACTGCCCTCAGTGAGGTTTTGGAGAGGTATGTTGCCTGAATAGCAGATGGGGCTGTGCTGACTGTGGACTCACAAAACATAAAGGTAGTAAGACTGAATTCCTTAATAATTGAATTGCTTACAGTCATTTTATTGCATTTTGAATGTGAAATGAACTGCTGTGCCAATTAGAAAGTTGGTTAGGAGAACTGTGTGAAGAGTTTTGAAAAATTACCTTGAGAAATGCGTCCTCCCAGTGATTGTAAAAAACTATAGACCAATTCAAGCACAAAATTATCATGATAGAGACATACAATTCTGCTTTACATAGTTTTACATAATCACCTTAGATACAGACTGATTTGTTCTGTCAGGCTAAAAATAAAAGCCTCCAGCTAAAAAAAAAAGAAAAGAAAAAAAGAAAAAAACTAGTGTCTGCAGGTAAAGGAGCTGAAGTGCAAATTAATGTCCCTTTCTGTTTTGTTCTCATTTTGAAACTTAATAGCATGTGGTCACAGCTAAGCAGATTCAGAAATAAGTGAAGGTGATAGACATGTAATATGGTCCTTCATATATGACTGATATTCTGCACGCCAGAACCACTTCAGGGGGAATTCAGCCATACTCCTGTATTTATGTGACACTTGTTATTTTGATTCTGTCGTACAGCAGAATAATAATTTGTCCTACTGATGATGACACGCTCATCTGAAAGGTGTAATTACTGTCTGTGGTGTAGAATCCTTAATCGAGACAAGGTGAAAGAGTAATTTTAACATCAAACAGCTCAGTGTAAAGTCTTTTTTTCTTTTCTTTCCCTTTTTACAGTATCTTCTTTTTATAGAGAGAAAGTAAGTTTAATAAGAAGTTGCAACTTTCAGATTTTCAAATCACAGAAAGCATTCTAACGCTGAATCTTTACAGAATGCCAAAAACTCTCATACATTAGTAATGGCCTTTCCCTGAGAATTGGGACCTATGGCACCTCGGAAAATGTTGACCTGATAGAACAAAGAAGAACGCAAGAAACACAGAACTGATGCAGAACATGTAGACAACGGCACAGTGTATCTCAGCTAAGGAGCAACGGGCTGTTTTGCGGTTGGTCTACAGCCACACTTGTCTCAGAGACACTTGGCTACATTCCCAGAATGGACCAATAACCAACAGTAGAAAGATCAATATCAGACAGATATGCATTAATTGTACATGTAGATGTCCAGTATAAGTTGTTAAAATATAATAAAGCTAATAAACTCATTTTGTTCAATCTGTATGCAATTCAATGAAAGCTGTTCCTATTCAAATCATTTCAAGTTCATTTTAATTCAGCTGTGACTGAAAGCTGTGATGTACAGTATGTGTTGTAATTTGCGCATGCCCCATTAAATTGATCCATTCAAGGCAATTTGTGGACTGATTGCAAGAATTTGGGGAGGATATTGTTAATGAACCGATCATAGTGCGATGTAAGCACCAACTACTGTATTTTACGAAGTGGTGATTTTGAATGAATTTGTACAATGTGAATCGTAGACTGGGGCATAGCAGATCTTATGAAAACATAAGAATGAGATTGTACACTTCAAACGAATTAGCCACCAATTGGCTAAAACGTAAAAACGGTTAAAAATCGGTTGAAGGCACAGACTTTCCTCACATTCAAACATAATGAGCTCATGACAAATTAATCAAAAGATAATTCCTTCGTCTGAAACTTTATTCTTTAGCTGATGTTGCTCTTGGAGAGTGTGTCTTTAGAACAATTAGCTCTACACCATTTCCTTTAATATTGTATAATATGGATGAGTTTTCTCAATTATGAAGAGGCACAGTGTTTCTCAGTCTCCACTGAGAAAACGACCATGAAATACCATTACTAATGTCTTTTTGCTTCCGTAGGCTATATATCTGCTTTTCACTCTTTCTCTCTTATTCCCTCACTCTGTTTTTTACCAAAAAAAGATTATACGTAGTTCTATTTTTTTCTCCCTGATGTCTTCTAGATATAGTTGTAACCATTATTACACTGCAGTATTGTGAAGACAAAGATTGCTTCCACAAACTTGTGGTTGTAGTAGAGTAGTATCAAACACATCCTCATACAGCAATTGTCTGCAAAGCCACAATAATAATAATAATAATAATAAATGCCTATTCAGTTGTTCTCTGCTAGCAACTGACTAGTCATTTTTTAAACATTTGGCCAATGCATCAGTTACTGCATCATAACTGCAACATTTTCATGCTGCGGTAAACTTTTGCTCATTTCATATCAGAATACACAAATAAAGTCAGGTCAAGTCAGATTTATTTGTATAGTGCTTTTCACAACACACAGTTTTAAAGTAGCTTTACAGATTGGATTATTATCATGGTAAGTATCAATTATTGTGTGGCAGATATTGGCAACAGTCTGGGAGCGGCAAGATAAAATTGGGCTGATGTGAACATATTTCTTGGATCTAGATAGCACTTGCTGCAGCATTTTAAACCAACTGGAGTATATGTATAGAGTCTGTGAGACAACCACATTAAATGTTCTTGAATGAATTGCTCGCCGACCTGTTATTGTGGATGTATTGACTTTACATTTTCATTTCTCTAAACATGATGTTGATCAAAACTAACTGTGGTTGCTTTACATGCCGGTCTGACTTACTCTTGGGCGGTCCTTGGCCAATGAAAGCTGCAATGGAGTCCAGACCTTCTGGCTATGCAAGACTAAAGTCAGAATATACAGAAAGCTGATGTGCTGTGCTCACAACAGGATGTTGCATTAGCAATATACAAAAGACATCATCATCTTATCAGAGACAGCTCCAGCTTTTTCTAATGAATACAAAGATGAGTGATTATTTAAATTCCCAGACTTTTACTGTCTTGCATAACTTGGTCTAAAACTAAAGTGAAAATGTAATCATTACTAGCCTGCTTTACATAAGTGAAATTCCTGAAGCTCAAACGATTGAACTTGGTGCCAGAAGCAACACTGAAGTCATGGGTTCAATTCCCAGGAAACACTCAAATTGATAAAGCCTTCCATGTATATTAACTTGCTTTGGAGATCTGGATAAATGCATCTGAGACGCTCTTTTCTTTTTATTTTCTTTTTTGAAGAAAAACGTCATTCTTTTTTTTATCTACACTTGAATGTGGGTATGTTTTAATAATAATAAAAAAAACTACATTTTGAACAGTAAGCTGTGAAAATTGCGTTTTTGTCAAAGACTTCGTCTGGATCATATTCAGAACGATGATAAAAAACATAGATGGAGTAGATCGAGTCCATCAACACCCCCAACGCTTGCTCAGTCCTATACCTCTTCTTGGGTCGACATTTCATTCAGTGACATTAGGCAGTTTTGATTTATATGCTGTTTAATGTTTGATGATCGCATTATATTAAATGTGCAGAAGCAATGATTCTATCGCATGTTTCTGCAGCTTCGCTTGTTTTTGGATCCAGAGATTCTGTACTCTGTCAGAAGATGCATAACATGCCCTACATCTTGCCGGAAAATCTTGTTAATGGTAGGGAAGCGTTGTGTGAGAAGGAAAATTCCGTCCATGGAAGGAAATGACCAACCGACAGTTCTGTGCAACCAAATACAAAAACGTGCGGCAAATACTCACAACACACATATGATCAGGATGTTAAAATAAACAAAACTCCCCTTTCAGGGCATCGTCAACACCAACCGTACTTTTTCCTTCAAAATAAAATAAACTGACCCAGTATAAGCTTCTCAAAAAGTGTCTATGAGGCTCCACATAACGTTCCTGCAGGCCGGAAGGAAATATTCCCTATACTGTGGCATACAGTATCTAGGGAGCTCCTCTTCACAGGGTGAAAGTTTCTTAAAGAGTTCTAGTTGCTATTTGCAGATGACCTTATTGGTCCGAAGTTTAAAGCTGACCTGATACTGGCTACTCAGCCTTGTTTTGATGGTCTGTTTGGCAGAAAGTTCATAATTTAAGTATGTCACTCTCCATAACTCACTTTCCATATTCTCAAAACATATACTGCATGTATATTTTATAGACATCCTCTGTAAAGTCACTGAGTTTCTTTAATTTAACCTCATCACAGCACTGTGTAATGTGGCATATGATTAATTATCCTGTGCTGAGAGGGAAGGATGATAAAACATGCTTCACAGTTAGAGCAAACAAGTGTTACATAGAACAGACTGCTATTCTCCCAGTCTCTTCTTCAATTGGGGAGCCATAATCATCCTCATCAGCATAGCTCAGATAACTGGCTCTGAGTAAGTATCGCAGTTCTAGTCAACATCTGGAAGGGATCTCCACACACTATGAAAAGCCCTGCATTATTAATCACTTTTCACTTTTATACCCAGCCATGAGTCTCATGGTGAGGTATTACTGCACATCCCTCTGTGATCATCCTAACCTTCATGTCACTTTTTCTAAACATTCATAATACTTGTTCTGGGTGTGTATAAATATAACATGTATCTAAAATGAAATTTTAAAACAAAAATGAAAAGTCAATACATCCACAATAACAGGCTGGCGAGCAATTCATTCAATAAGTAAACTCTTTTGGTCTGTAACAACACTCATCAAATTTAATTCATTTGAAACCTGCCCTAATATATCACAATTGTAGCTTGTGAATAAACATAATACAATACATCATTGAACAGGACATGGTCTTAGACTTATATTCCTACACATCCTTTGCTCAATTACATACAAAAAGAATGTATGATAACTTTTGGAAACTTGGTGTTTATTCATGGTTTGTGTTGCATAATCAGGTTGGTTGCCCTTTTCCAGACATATGAATAAGTCAAGTCAAGCCAAGTCACCCTCATTTATATAGCGCTTTTAACAATATAATTTGTTTCAAAGCTGCTTTACAGTGATAATAGGAAATTACAGTAACAGAGATTGTTTTGGCTTTACAGCAGCTCTGCAGCTTTACTGCGGTAAACCTCGGGATAAACAGAGAGATTAATTTTAGCGTAAACGCTATTCTTCTTATGATGTAACGAATACATCAGGATTTATGGGAAGTGTTCCCAGTTCCGGCTGACCTAATCTATGCAGCCTAACATTGAATTATAGAAGTTTACAATGTTTTATGTATATGCTAGGTCCAAGTTATGTGTTTTTAGTCTAGATTTAAACTGACAGAGTGTGTCTGCTTCCCGAACAATGTTAGGAAGTAGGGGTGCGCCAAAATATCGATATGGCGATATCTCGCGATATTTACTCCAGCGATCGATTCTCCATGCGCTCTTGCCAAGTATCGATCTTAAAAGCCGTTAGGGCGGGCGTACACGGTGCGAGTTCGGACACTCGGGAGGTCGTGATATGGCACACGTTGCGAGTCAGTTTAACTGATAATCGCGTCAAAGCAGCTGGTACACGGCACGACTGTCCTGCACGAATTTGATCCCGAGCCGGCAGCAATCTAAACACAGAGACCGTCATGTTGCATGCAGGCAAAGCTTCAGATAGAAAAATGACATAAATGTGTGTGCAAATGATTTGTTGAAAAGCAGAGAACAGTAGCCATTCCTTTCAACATAAAAACTTGAGAGAGAGAGAGAGAGAGAGAGAGAGAGAGAGACAGTGTATGCGCACGCTGTATGGTTGCTGCCACTGAGGTATAGCCCCATCGACGTGGTTGTGTATGATTAGGGCAATAGGGGACAGCTGGTGAAAATCGGGCCGACTCCCCGAATTTTTTAAACATGTTTAAAAATTATCGTGAGGTCGGGAGGTGCTCGTAACGTGCTCGTAACGTGCTCAGCTCGGCTCGTAATTCCTCTCACACGCTGCGAGCCGCGACCATGCAGCATCGATTCCACTCGATTTCTCCCGAGTGAAAAAAATCATCTGCGAGCAAAACAAAAATAGTGTCTGTGACTGTTTTGTTGCAACTGATAAGACACAAGTTGTTTTTGTTATTGTGTTTCATCCAAAAAAATAAATGGAGATGAATTTTCCTAATTAAAAAAAAACCATGATATATTGTGAGTTATTACTGATAATATATCGATTATCGCAGTATCGCCATATCGTGATATTATCGGTATCGTGAACAATGTATCGCGTATCGTATCATATCGTGAAGTACCCAGTGATTCCCAGCCCTATTAGGAAGACTGTTCCAAACTTTTGGTACAGAATAGAAAAAGGATCTACCGCCAGCAGTCGATTTTGATTTACTAGGTATTATCAACTGGCTGGAATATTGAGATTGCAATAGACGTGAAGGACTTTAATGCGTTGAGAGCATGCTTAAGTACAGTACTGGGGAACTAAACCATTTAGTGCTTTGTAAGTAATCAGCAATATTTTTAAATGTATTCGATGTTTAATAGGGAGCCAATGCAGTGTTGACAGAACTGGGCTAATATGGTCATACTTCCTGGTTCTGGTAAGAACTCGAGCTGCTGCGTTTTGGACCAGCTGTAGTTTGTTTATTAAGCGTGCAGGGCAACCACCCATTATAGCATTACAATAATCTAGCCTTGATGTCATGAACGCATGAACTAATTGTTTCCGCATTTGTCACTGAGAGCAGATATCTTTTTAAGATGGAAGAATATGGTTTTACAGATACTAGAAACGTGACTTTCAAATGAAAGATTGGTATCAAAGAGCACACCGAGCCTTGTGGTACGCCATACTGAACTTGTGATCGATATGACATCTCTTCATTTACTGCTACAAACTGACAACGATCAGATAAGTATGATTTAAACCATGCTAATGCAATTCCACTAATGCCAACATAATTTTCGAGACAATTTAAAAGAATGTTTTGGTCAATGGTATCAAATGCAGCACTAAGATTGAGTAACACTAATAGAGAGATACAACCATGATAGGATGATAAGAGCAAATAATTTGTGA
Source organism: Leuciscus idus (assembly GCA_021554675.1). NCBI lineage: Eukaryota > Metazoa > Chordata > Actinopteri > Cypriniformes > Leuciscidae > Leuciscus > Leuciscus idus. The sequence goes on along the minus strand of CM038627.1, from coordinate 33,771,774 downwards.
CTCTAATGAGAGCTGTATCAGTACTATCCTTGCAGATACCATTTCTTTCTAAAAAGGAACATAGTTGTGAGGATCCTGCCTTTTCTAGTATCTTTGACAGAAAAGGTAGATTCGAGATCGGCCTGTAATTGACTAGTTCTGTAGGATCAAGTTGTGTTTTTTTAACAAGCGGTTTAATCATAGCCAGCTTAAAAGTTTTTGGTACGTATCCTAATGACAAAGATGAATTAATGATATTAAGAAGAGGATCTATGACCTCTGGAAGCATCTCTTTCAGTAGCTTAGACATTTTTTCCTCTCCTATAGCAATGAATGAATACAATTTTTCCTCAAGGAGACTACAATGCACTGCCTGATGCGATACTGTAGTAGACTGTTGCATAGTTATAATTTTCTCCCTGACATTATCAATCTTGTAAGTAAAGAAGTTCATAAAGTCATTACTGCTGTGCTGCTTGGAAACGTCTTGGGTTGAAGCTTTATTTTCTGTTAATTTAGCCACTGTTTCAAATAAATACCTAGGGTTTTGTTTATTTTCTTCTGAGAGGGTTAAAAAATAAGCACATCTAGCAGTTTTTAAGGCCTCTCTGTACGCAATCGTATTCTCTTTTCATAAAATGCGACAAAACTCTATTTTGTTTTGTTTTGTTCCAGTTGCGCTCCATTTTTCTGGCTGCTCTCTTAAGGGCCTGAGTGTGCTCATTGTACCACGGCTTTGGACTATTTTCTTTAATCTTCTTTAAGCGCAAAGGAGCAACTGTGTCTAAAGTGCTGGAAAAGAGAGAGTAAAAAGTTTATGTCGCAATATCGGGTTCTTCTAAGCTATTTGGGATGCTGAGATGATGAAACTGATCAGGAAGATTATTAATAAAATAATCTTTAGTGGCAGAAGTGACTTTGCAGCCTTGGCTAAATGAAGCATACATGAGACTAAATAATGATCTGAGATGTCATCGCTCTGCTGCAGAATTTCAACGGCAACAACATTGATTCCATGTGATAATATTAGATTTAGATAATGATTACGACATTGAGTAGGTCCTCCTGACACATGTTGTCTAACTCCAATAGAGTTCAGAATGTCTCTAAATGACAATCCCAATACATCTTTTTCGTTATCTACATGTACTGTATATTAAAATCACCAACAATTTGGAATTTATCTGCAGCCAGTATTAACTCTGACAGAAAATCAGCAAATCATTTGATAAAGTCTGTATGGTGCTGTATACAGTAGCCAACACAAATGTCAAACGTTATTTAGCATTTACACTAGTGTTATATTAAGCAACAACACTTCAACATATTTATATTTTAAACAAGACATTTCTTAGTAATTCTGAAGATAATACTATAAATTACAGCAACACCTCCCATTTGCCTTTAAGACGAGGCTCGTGTCTATAACAGTAATCTTGGGGGTGGACTCATTTAAAGTCATGTAATCGTCTGGTTTTAGCCAGGTTTCTGTCAAACACAACACATCTAGGTTATAATCTGTAATCATATCATTAACAATGAGTGCTTTTGAAGTAAGGGATTGAATATTCAGCAACCCGAGCTTTATCATTTGGTCATCTGTATTATATCTGTTTTGTTATTTTTTGAACATCAATAAAAATTTTACCCTTAAATGGGTTTGGGAGTTTTTTGTATTTCCTAGTTTGGGGAACAGACACAGTCTCTATATGATGATATAGATGAAAGAGTCTCTATGTGATGGGATTTATCTGACCTCTGTGACGTGAGACACCTAGCAGATGGTTGGTTTAGCCAGTCTTTCTGCTTCCTGACCTGAGCCCCAATTCGTCATGTTTGAGCTCTAAGACTATGTGCCATATTACTAGAGAGAAGAGCAGCACCATCCAAGGAGGGATGAATACCATCTCTTTTTTACCATCTCAGGTCAGGTCTGCCCCAATTTTTTTTTTTCATTTGTCTTTGAACCCTATATTATTCTGCAGACACCACTTAGACAACCAGCCATTGAGTGAAGACAGTCTACTAAGTAGCTCATCACTCTGGCGAACAGGAAGGGGGCGAGAGCAAATTACAGTGCCTGACATCGTACTTGCGAGTTCACACACCTCTTTAACGTTAATTTTAGTGATCTCCGACTTGCGAAGTCAAACATCATTAGTGCCGACGTGAATAATAATCTTAGAGAATTTACAATTAGAATTAGCCAGCACTTTTAAATTTGCTTTGATGTCAGGCGCTCTGGCTCCCGGCAAACATGTGACTATGGTGGCTGGTATCTCTATTTTCACGTTCTGTGTAATAGAATCACCAGTAACTAGGGCACTTTCAACAGGATTCACAGTGGGTGTTTCACTGAGTGGAGAGAATCTATTTGTCATTGAAATCGGAATGGAAGAGCAGTGTTTTGTCCCACGACTACAGCGTCTCACGGTCACCCAGTTCTCTACAGGGGCTCTACAGCCTGAATCGAACAATGTACAGAGTTCACTAAGCTAGTCGCATCCAAAGCAGTATCTAAAGCCCTTGCACTCTTACTATCCTCGATTAAAGTTTGGATGCGTGTCTCGTGTCTCTTCTCCGTCAGCCTTCACTATCTCCCTGCATTTATCACATGTAAAGCCTGACAAAGAATGCAATACTATACATGTGACAGCGTGCAAGTGACAATAACAGAAGACATTACTCACCGTGTTTGTTGACTGATCCTACTTACCACAGTTGTTT